>JAQZBX010026808.1:0-28744 GCA_029593785.1 Cabassous unicinctus
TCTGTATATTTCAATATAAGTAGAACTGTAAGATAAATGATGTCATTCCAATAAACAACTGGATAAAATTCTTACTTGAAAAATGCAATAAGAAGATTAACCATAATGATATACTGTACAAAGAGGTAGACTGCTTGAAGAAATGGAGTCAACCATGTACCAGGACCACAGATCTCCTTGATGGAAGAATCATTTGCACACACTTTGAAAAGAAAAAAAAAAACTGTAATAGAGCAATTCACCAGTAACTGCTTATCATGATTATTATTATTAAAGTAATAATTTTGATTAGTTACAAATCTGTTTCACAGATACCAACAAAAGCTTCAGGGCAGGTAGTCAAAGCAACACCAATCTAAACGCATTCCAATACAGAAAGCTTGTGTGAAAGATGTGGTACTACTATCTTTTCCATCCCTCTATTCCATATAAGGAAGTACATTTCAGCATTATGTCTACTCTTCAAGGCAGGGTTTAGCTAAACAAACATTAAGGAGGGTAAAATTCTTGGATTCAGACATACTAGCATTCCTGTAACAAAAATATCTGAACTACAAAAGAGTATGGTAGTCCCAGAGCAAACACTTTAAGTTTACAAACATAAAGATCATTGAGTTTATCTTTTGACACAAAAGATGGTTGGAGAGCATACTCAAATTCAAGTAAGGAAGGGAAAAGCTTTTATATCTACCACAGAGTTACAAGAAATAAAGGAATATCAACCTAGGTAGGGTAAGGATTAAAATTAAATGATGAGGGGAAAAAAAAAAATTTAAATGATGAGGAGCGGATGTAGCTCAAGGGGCTGAGCGCCTGCTTCCCATGTACATGGTCCTGGGTTCAATCCCCAGTACCTTCTAAAAACAAACAAACAAGAGGAAAAAAATAAAACAACTCTCATTGGGAAGCGGATGTAACTCAAGTGGCTGAGTGCCTGTTTCCCATGTACAAGGTCCTGGATTCAATCCTTGGTACCTCCTTAAAAAAAAAAAAATTAAATGATCATGAATTAGTGACAAGTTTTATATGAGTATTTATGGTACACCTAGCACCTGGATTTAGAGTATATATTTAATAATATATACATGAGTGAAATTCTCAAAATAGCTGTACCACTTCTCTAAAATAAATGGTATTACAGGCAAATTGAAGTGTAAGATAGCTTCATTTTTCAAAAACATTATACATCTATTTTCATTCTATTCAGAGAGGTGTGGGGAAGCAAAGATCTGAGAAAGGGGATGTAGGAAACTACATGAAAATGCTCTAATATTGATTGTGGTGATGAATGCACAACTGTGTGATTATACCAAAACCCAATGAATGTACACTTTGGATGGACTGTACAGTAGATGGCCATATCTCAACAAAATTGTGAGAAGAGAGGAGGGGAGGGGAAAGACACCCATTGCTTTATAACAATTACACAATTATCATCACATCATAGGAAAATAGAAGGCAATGAAAACCTGGAAATGGCACTGAACAGGAAGCCATTAAACATGAAAATTTGACCAGACTGGTAAAATCTTACTATTTTTTTTTTAACTTTTTATTGTAGTAACATATATATAACAAATTCCCATTTTAACTACTTTGTGATACATGCTACAACATGTATTAACCTTGACAACATCATGTTGAATGAAATAAGCCAGAACCTTATTTTAACCACCATCTGATAACAAGTGGTAGTCTTCTCCCTATTTGGCCACCTCTTTACCTAATCTTCCATACAATAGGTAGGAAGGAAGCAACACCTGACAGGGGAAAGAGGGTGGGAATGAGAGTAGGAAAGAGAGAGAGAACTGAAAAAATTAAGATCCATAACTTAGATGTGGAAGTCAGTAGAAGAGTACCCCTGAAAGTTATTAGCATTGTGTATGCTGGCAAGCTTTCTAGCCTTATTAACTGTCTTAAGACAACATAGGTATCAAAATGTACATAGCAATAAAATTGTGCAACGGACTTAATATTCTTTTTATGTCCTCTTTCAAGCAATGTGTTAATGGGCAAAAGGGTTGATTGAACAAGTGTGGAGGAGGAGATCTGTATTAAAGTGGTACCTCATTTACTCAGTTCAGACAGAAAACAGACTCTTGGTTGAATTTGATAATACAAGAGGTTTTTTTGTTCTATTTTCACAGATTTTGATAGAAATCCAGAAAATGTGTTGTCTTCTATAAAACTCAATATGCTATGAGACTTTTAAGATTCACACAGGGTATTTTTCTCATCAACACTGACTGACCCCTCCATATCCAATCCCCTGTGACTGGTCTAAGCGAATCAAGGTAATCCCACCCCTCTGCTCCCCGCCCCATTTAATTGTTTCAGTGATGGGCAAGGCTGAAGACAATTTAAGTAAAAGAGATATAAGGACAAGTTCAATAGGGAGGTTCTGCGAAAGGAATTTTTTCCCTCTTAAACACAGAAAGACAGTGTCACTTTCCTCCTAGTGCTAGTGATGGAACCATACAATCTTAAGGGAAATCTGTATGACTACAAAGAATGAGATGAAAAAGAACAGGAGTCCTTAACTATGAATCAACCAACCCCAAAGACCACTCTACTTCTGCTGTGTGAACAAATAAATGTGCTTATTTAAGCCAGTTTAGACAGATTTCCATGACTTACAGGTGAAAACATTCTAAAATATTTTTTTAATTAATTGTTGTTACATTTCTCTTTCTGAGGTTAACTAATATTTTGTGGCAGGCTTAGGCTGGTCAGTAGTTTGGCTTCTGAAAATACACAATATTAGTATAAGGCAATACTGACAAAGATGAATTTGTAAACATAAATCCTTACCATCAATTTCATATGCATAAACTTCACCAAAAATCATCCAGTATGGATGAAAAACGATATCTTTAGCAAGAGTCCAAGATGGTGATTCTCGAGGATAAAGTATTGCCTTTCTGGGAACACCAAAACTAAGTAATACAAGAGCCATAATCACTACAATGTAGAACATATTGGCCACCTGTTGAAAAATAAACACTGTTAAAATAAATGGGGATTTAAAAACCATAACAATTTTTCATGTTAAAAAATGTTTCTAATGTTCTAATACATAGCTAGGAAATCTGAGTTTATCCCCATTAAAATTATTCAGGAAAATCTCACTACATAAACCTTATCATCAAGGAGATTATGTAAAAAATTACCAGTGGGCAACTAATGGGCCTCTGTATCTATGTAATCAATGATATCATTGATTCAAACTGGGGTCTGCCAATCTTTAGTGCACATTAACTTTCTCTATAGACACATGTCTTAAGAGTGTGAAAACCTCCTAGGAGCCAGACAAAGCAACAAACTGAATTATCAACAGTTTCAACAGGTGTTGAAAAAAATAAGTGGATAATTATAAGTGACTAACTAAATTCAATAATCTCTATTGAAGATGCAAAATGTGAGAAAAGTTTCTTGTATTTTAATCTTTTGTACCTTCAGCCTTTAAAGAAATTTTCTCTGATTAGAAATTCCCTGCTCAGACCTATATACTTCCCATACTCTTTTTAAATGTCACAGTCTTTTTGAGTCTTCATGACAGAATTAGCTGCAAGCTCTTCTGTGTTCACACAACAGTTTATCACATTTCCACCCCCTTCAAAAGTTTCATAACGGTTAATGTTTAATTGTCTGGTTAAAGTGGGTGCCATCGGTATAAGAAAGCCTTCATTAAAACATACCTTAAATATTGAAGGGGTGACATTTTTTTAGCAGCAGATTCCCAGAGCAATTTAACTTTTTTTTTTTTTTAAGCATTGTGTATTCATTATGTGCTTAACATTATACTAAGCTGGGGCTTCAAAGATGAATAAGTCCAGACTGCCCAGTTTACAATGACCTTTATTAACAAGAATACACCCTACAAACCTAATCTGCCAAATGACTACTCTGTATCATAAAAGTTATAGTTAGGCTGTGTGTTTTAACTCAGGTCTATCTTAACTTTCAATGAACAGCTCACATCTCATTGTTTTAATAACAGCCTTCACAGATTTATCTCTTTCCATGAATCCCTACATCCCCTATGCATTCATTTAATCAATGAACCATACTGGGAGTTATAGAATATCTCATATAATTTCCTAAAATATTTTAAACAGGGTGGGCTTCTTGAACTAAATTATAAGATTTTAAAAAATAACTATAGGGGGCAGATGTAGCTCAAATGGTTGGGCGTCCTTTTCCCATATGGATGGACCAGGGTTCAATCCCCAGGACCTCCTGGTAAAATAAAGAAAAACATAGAAGGTGCGCGGACACACCGTCAGGCCCCGCGAGCCAGTGAGCCATCTGGCCCCGCCGAACCATGCAGCAAGATGATGATGTAACAAGAGAGAAATGCAGGGGAGAGCCAAGATGAGACGCGCCGAAAAGCCAGGAACTGAAGTGGCGCAGGTGGCAGAACGCCTCTCTCCCACATCGGAGGTTCCCAGGATCCCGGTGAAGACAGGAGGAAAAGGATAAGAGGAGAAGGGCAGGAAACAGAGAATTGCCCAACAAATGGATACAAAAACAGCAAAAAAAACGGGGGGGTGGGGGTGGGGGAAGGAGAGGTTTAAAATGGATAAAAGTTAAATAAATAAATAAATCTTAAAAAAAATATATAGGATTGGTAAAGGCAAAAAGACAGAAATGTTGTTTCACAAAGTTTAGAAACTAGGTAAAAGATAAATGGGATCTCTCTGTATTATTTCTTACAACAGCAGGTTTATCTCTCAAAATGAAAAGATATGAAAAAAAGTAATAAAAGGCAAGTAAGGACCAAACTGGATAGGGCTTATGGGCTAATTAAGGACAATGATCTGTCAGGTGAAATGCAAAAGTCATTAAAATATATTTTAAGAACAGGATGCAACATCTAGCTATAAAGCAGATCTAAGCCTGGCCAGAGTGGTTGCGAAAAAACAGATTACTAGACTACACAGGTGCCAGATGACAGTGGATTGATTTACGTTAGTAGCATGAAAAGATGAAAAAAGTAAACAGACTGGAGCTAACAAGTACGTATTTTTTCATTCTGATCCCAAAAGTTATTCCATCAAATAATTTTCTTCAGAAGTTAATAAAATATAGTATCTTTGGATTATGAGGTAAATAAACATAAAATAAAGATATGTTATTCACTAATTCAAGTAAAACTATTAATAATGGTTTTATGATTTTAAGAAAAAATTCTCAATAACACATGATTATCAGATGCCTCTCAACTTACCATTTTTCCAATCATCATTACATATGGTCCTGCCTGTTGATTTACAGCTAGAAAATCTAGCAAACGCACATACCAAAATATTATGTTTAGACAGTAAATTAATCTTCCAGCCACAAAAACATGATTATTATATGCATTCTCAATGTTCCATTTTGCTCCAAATCTTAGTCCAAATCCAATGAAGAAAGAAATTATGGCAATTGTATCACTGATATTGAAGTAATCACTAAACCACACTTTAACCTTCTGGCTTATTTTCCCAGCTTCAGACATAAAGACCTAGAGGTTTAAATAAAAAAGGTGTAATCAATTTCTTCCAATTAAAACTTTGCAAACATTCAATAAAATATCACAGAAGATTTCATATATCTTTAATATTTTAAAGTGCTTTTCACTGATTATCTTGGTATATTTTGATGCATTTGATCCACAAAGCAATTCAATGAGATATCAGAGGCAGATACCTCTTATAATTATTTGTAATAATTACAAAGACCAATAAAAAAATTCCCAGAGATAAATGACCTGCCCAACCAAAGTTACCCAACTAAAAGTTGAAAAGCTTGGATCAGAACACTGTCCTCTAGACTTGGAATGTGAAATCCTTTTGTAAAGTTTTTATTTCTCATTGAAGCAACACTAAAATACTCTGGTAGGATCTTCCAAAGATACTTTATTTGCAAAAAGTAAATAACTTAATGGCTCAAGTAGCTGCATTTATCTATCTTATCCAAAATATAGGAATCTTCTCTTGAATAAAACAATTTTAAAAATCTTTTAAGATGGTAATGCATTCACAAGTTCAAATCAAAGTTTACCAAAGAGTAAATACAAAGTCTCCCTTCCACTCTAGGACCTTGGTCAAATAATTCAGCTTTTTCACTAGAGGCAAACTCTTACCTCATGACTCCCTGGGGGAAGTGTTTAATAAGTATTATATATATACACATATATAATATGTACAGAGAGGGAGACAGTAAATATATATATATATATTTTAAAATACTCTGCAACTTGATTTTATCATTTAACAATTTAACTGCTTTAAAAATGTTGGTAAATAATAGAGAACAGATTTCATAAGCATATGCACTATACTCAAAATATTTAAAAATGCATAAGCTATTTATAAAGATAAATTCCTATTATATCTAAGTGTGAGAGAAGTACATCTTCTAATTATTTTTGCTAATTCGTGTATGATCTAATGTAAAGCAGAGACAGGAAATATTTCAGAAGTATTTAAGAAAGTATGTTATGAAACATTTAAGTAGCTACCAGTCTGACAAGAAAGTATAAACAAGTATTTAAGAGAAACAACTTTTTCAGAATCAGGATTTCAGAAAATTTACAATTTAAATGGAAAACACGGACAGACACAAGGATCTAAAAATAAACGACAATGTAGTATGCAATACAGTATACTTCGGTGGGCAATAAAATACAAGAGCAAAATTAAAACCTGCTTATAATTTACCTATCTGGTTGGCTACATGTATATTTAATACTCTTTTTGAAGAGTTTCAAGCATAAATGAGTATTTTGATCAATGTTGAGGAATATTAAAAAAAAAAAATCTAAGTTATGCTTCTGAGACAAATCATTATCTTTGGAATGCTGACAGTCACTGATCTCTATTCTTTTGCCATGATTTTTACAATAGGAAAAAATAAACATGTTCTGTATTTTTACAATGTTATTACCCACAGAAATTACAAATAACATACATGAATACCTACAGACAACCCTTGCCTGGAAAACACAAATACACACACACACACACACACACACACACACACAACCTCCATACATACAGTAAGTTACTGGTAGGATAAACTAAGGACATACCTCACGGACTTTCTCAACAGCATAGGTAAAAATATAAGCAATAACAATCCATTCTTGAACTGAAGGTAATTGTTCCATTTGTACCAGAACCACAAATGTATAAAGCATCAGAAACCCTAAATATGCCAACTAATAAAAGAAAATAAAGTTATATGAATAAAAATTATAAAAATACAGGCTTAAAAAACTATTTATTATAGACATTTCCAACCATATACAAAAATATAGACTAGTGAAGCAGGTGTAACTCAATGGCTGAGTGTGCACTTCACATGTACGAGGTCCCGGGTTCAATCCCTGGTACCTCCTATAAAAAATAAAACAAAACAAAGCAAAAATAAAACCAGACTAAACAAACCCCTATGAACTATTGCCCAACTTCATTAATTAAAACAGTTTTAGAAGTAGCCCTTCTTCACTTCTGGGTAGGGATTACATATACCAAAATATAAATGGTTCCTAGTTTATAAATGTACTATTCAAGAGAACTGTTAGAAAGTTGTTTTAGAACTTTCCAATAGAAAGAATTTTATAAAATCAGGTTCATGTTTTCAGGATAATCCATAAATTTTAACCTATATTTTACCTAAACTATCATAATGTACTAAAATTCCTACAGAACTTCATCACCACAGTCATTAAAGAAGACACACTACCTGTGCCCTCCATGCCCCAACCTAGGAAAGACAACTGATATTTTTCTAGCTCCCATTTACTGAAGGTGAGGACAAAGAAAAGGAATCAAAAGTGAAGAGAATTTGCCCTACGCTAAGGGAAAAGCCCACTTTTAATACTCTTCACAAAAAAGGTTATAGGGTGGTGTAAAAAGGTCTATGTATAATGACACCAGAAGATTCATTTTGCTTCACAGGAAAACCCAGAAGCATTGACCCTTGCACAATTGTAGCAAGAAAGTATAAACAAGTATTTAAGGGAAACAACTTTTTCAGAATCAGGATTTCAGAAAATTTACAATTTAAATGGAAATTGTAAATTTCCTGTCATTTCTCTGATTGCCTGTATCAGTCTTAATGAAAACCACATCCCTGATATACAGTATGACAAGGTAGAGAAGTGATCTGTAATAAATACAGAAAGAAAAGAGAAATTCCTATAGCTACCTGGGTTGGCTATTTAATGTACTTATTCACAGGCATGCAAAGAAACCTATGTTACTTCCTCTGTTAAGGAAAAAAGTTGGGGACTAGATTAGATAATGCAGATTGCAGTTTCAGTATTTGGACAAGGAGAAACAAGAAAATTTTCCTATTGAGAAGTAAAAGAAATGTCATAAATCAGTCTCAGGTTAATGGTATGTACATATATAGATGAGAAAGCAATAAATGAAGAAATAATTTCTCAATTGTGATTCTTACCACAAAACCATTTCTATACTTTGGCAATTAAAAAATGACTGTTAATGATAAAAATGAAAACAACAACAAAGGAAAAACACCAAAGAGTTTTCCTGGGAAGGGGAGTAAAAACTCATTTACTCCACCATGCTTTTAAGAAGGGGTTAATCTCATGGGAATCTTCAGGTGAGCTCATCCCTATATATAGATATATATAGTCTTTGATCTGCTAATAAAATATTTTCATAAAGCAAGAGAAAAGCCAATTATGCAGCAAATAACTGAAAATGTACTCAAATATACTTTTAAAAATAAGCTAATAAACTTTAATAGAACCATAAGAATGATTTGGATTAGTTTTCATCATGATCAATTAACACCACCAACTCATATTTGTTTAATAAACTTTTAGTTCCATTTGGAACTAAGATTTGTTAGTGTTTATCATTCTATATGTTGGCAAATGGATGAAATTAGCTGAACAAACTTATTGCTCTTTTAAATGGAAAATGTTTTTTCAATGATCCAAGTTATAGCAAGATTAGTAAGGACTTTAGAACAAAGGTTCCCTAAAGTCTATGTTTAAAAAATATTAGGCTTATGTAATTTTAAAACGTACCGTGTTAAACCAGAATTTTACAATTGGTGCATGATAAAAGGCATAAAACTTTCGTGTGATTGGAAGCTTTTTTGATTTTATTTGTATCTCCATTTCATTCTTTCCTTCATTACTGTCCAAAATCCTTATTTCTTTAAACACTTCCTAAAATAATAATAATATTTATTATACATTCATTCACAGTGAAATTGTATTTACTTTAAAATTTTTTCCTCCTTACCATGGGGATCTCTTCTGTTATGTTTTGAAAGTTGTTTTCACTATCTTCCATTGTCATTTGATGGGCATCTTGAGATTGTGGAATATGAGACATTTCAGCTTTCGTTTTATATTCTAGCATTAATATGGCAGGTGGGACTAAAATGCTTAATATGACCTAAAAATTGTAGAAACATGTAAATTTGCATTTAAAATTAATGAATTTCAAAAAGAACACAAAAGTAATAAAAAAGCATTAAATACCCTATATTATCAGTCATTTTGCCCCTGGTAGTGTGGGGAAAGAATTAAAATCTGTTTATTACACAAAGAGGTCCAGGTTAGTTTTAAGGAAAAAAAAAATTCAGTATTATGAAAATGAGGGTATAGAAAAGATATAATTATATTAAAAAAAATTAGATTAGTTTGTTCAGAAAATATATTTTTTAAACAAAACTCAAACCTTTTGAAGATGTTAAATGCTTAATTCTATCCTATATCGCTCTGTGTTTCGTAATATGGATTACTCATCTCATGCTTAAATAAGTTTTTATTTCTAATTTTATGAATTACCTATACAATTATAAAGCACAAAGAAATTATAATTGTGTAACAGGGTTTCTTTTGGTTAATATTTCACCATTATGTTTAGTGGATGATTAATATATGTTATCTATGGTTATATATGCCTGATTTCTGCCTTCTACATTTCTATTATCTTATTTTAAAAGATATAAGAAGATGAAAAAGAAAGTTTAAGTCACTGTATCTCACCATGATGTAATAAAATACAGTAAACATTTTACCCAAATCTTTAACCTTAAAAACCAGAGGAGGACAGTGGGAAAATGGCAACTATTGAACTGGTAGGAACTGAATGAATCAACTATTTTGGAACTCTGGAGTCTAGCAGAACAAAGTACAGCATCCAGAGGAGAGCTGGAGTAAATTACTGTAAATTTTGATTAATTTCACCCTCCCTACAGTGGCTGCCATCTTCCAGCCCCAACCATGGATAACGAGCAGTAGGGACTACAGCCTGGGCTTCTGAAGCAGCTTGCTGGTGCCAGGGTAGACAAGGAGCCTATTCCTCCCAAATACAGGTGAGTGTGGTCTGATCACTGATAAATGCTTTGGATCAGCTACTTCTCATCACTGGAGAGCCAGCACTGAGGATGCCATTGCTCCAATCATCTTCAGGGAAAAGCAGTAGAGGAGTCTAAAAGAGGTAGTACCTATTTTTTTTCCCTCCTCTTGTCACTTTCCATTCCCTGTTTAGCTGTAAAAGTACCCTGGAAAAGTCATAAATTGACAGCTCCAGCTTTCAACAACGACAGCAACAAAAACACCTAACAATTGCAGAGGAGTGGAAGAACCAGATTTCCAGAGTTACAACACCTTAATACTCAGAATGTTCAATTCTCAAGAAAAAATTACAAAACACACAAAGAAAAAAGAAAGTATGGCCCATTTATACGGAAAAAAATAATTTGCCAGAAACTATACCTGAGGAAGTTCATACATTGGAATTATTAGTAAAAAAAACTTTAAATTAACAATTTTAAATATGTTCAATGAGCTAAAGGAATCTACACACAAAGAATTAAAGAAAACTAGGAAAACATTCTCCAAACGAAATAGAAATTATAAAAAGGAAACAACAGAAATTTTGGAGCTACAAAGTACAGAAAAATAGGGAAGCACATGTGGCTCAAGCAATTGGGATCATGCAATTGGGTTCCCTGCCTACCACATGGAAGGTCCCAGGTTCGGTTTCCCCATGCCTCCTGGAGAAGACAAGCAGACACAGAGAGCAAACAGCAAGCACAATGGGGGGGAATAAATCTTAAAATAAATAAATAAATAAATACAGAAATTGAAATGAAAAACTCCTTAGATAACAGCAGATTTGAACAAAGTATCAGTGAACATGAAGATAAGACAATAAAAATTATCTACTGTAAGAAAGAAAAAAAGAAGAAGAAAAATTAATAAAGCCTGAGGGACCTGTGGGACACCATCCAACATATCAACATATATATGATTGGAGTCCCAAAAGGACAAGAGAGAAAATGGCAGAAAAAGTACTTAAAGAAATAATGGCAAAAATTCCCCAAATCTTATAAAAGATTTGAATATATACATCCAGGAAGCTCAACAAACTCAACAAACTCCAACAGGATAGCCTCTAAGAAATCTACACAAAGACACATTATAACAAAATGGTCAAAATCCAACAAAGAAAGGATTTTGAAAGTAGCGAGAAAGAAGTGACTTGTCGTATACAAAGATATCCAATAAGATCAACAGCAAATTTCTCATCAGAAATCACAGTGGCCAGAAGATAGTGGGATGACATATTTAAAGTCCATAAATTAAATTAAATTAAATTAAAAAAACAAAACAAAACACAAAAACTGTCAACCAAGAATTCTTTATCTAGCAAAACCTGTCCTTCAATAATGAAGGAGAAATTAAAACATTCACAGATAAGCAAAAGCTGAAAGACTTCATTACCAGAAGATCTGCCCTAGAAAAATGCTAAGGGGAGTACTTCAGGTGGAAATAAAAAGACACTAGATGGTAACTGAAAGCCATAGAAGAAATGAAGAAGAGGAAAAAAAAATCTGCTTTTCTTTCAGGATAAAAACTCACAGAAAACCACTAACAGAAAGGAACTTACTAAACATAATAAAGAACATTTATGAAAACCCCACAGCAAATAACATACTAAACTCAATGTTGAAAACTGAAAGCTTTCCCCCTAAGATGAGGAACAAGACAGGAATGCCCACGGTTACTCACTGTTATTCAATGTCTTGCAATCAGGCAAGAGAAAGAAATAAAAGGCATCCAAATTGGAAAGGATGAAGTCAAATTATCCCCATTCACAGATGACATGATCCTATATAGAAAATACCAAAGAATCCATAATACAGCTACTAGAACAAATTAATTAACTCAACAAAGTTGCAGGATACAAGATAAACATGCAGAAGTCGGTTATGTTCATATATACAGTAATGAACACTCTGAAAAGGAAATCGAGAAAACCATTCATTTACAATAGCATCTAAAAAGAATAAAATAGCTAGGAATAAATTTAACCAAGGGAAGTGAAAGACTTCTATACTGAAAACTACAAAACACTGCTAAAAGAAACTATAGAAGTTCTAAATAAATGAAAAGGCAGACCATGTTTCGATAGAAAGGCTTAATATAGTTATGTCAATATTGCCTAATGTGATCTATGAATTTTCAATGTAGAAAAGTTCCAGCAGCCGTTTTTGAGCAAACAGAAAAGGGATCTTCAGAAGAACAAAACTGGAGGACTAACATTTTCTGATTTCAAAACTTACGACAAAGCTACCACAGTAAATAAAACAGTGTGGTAATGGCATAAGGACAGACATACAGACCAATGGAATAGACTTGGGAACAGAGTTAAATCCATATATCAATGGTCAGTTGAGTTTCAACAAGGGCGCCAAGTACATTCAATGGGGAAAAACAGTCAGTTCAATAAACGGTGCTGGGAATAGTATAAATCCATGCAAAAGAATGAAAGTGGACTTCTACTTCATACTGTATACAAAAATTATATAATCTAGAATATCTATATAATAAATATATTATTTATATTATACCCCGTTTATATAAAGAACTATAACTAAACAACAAAAAGACAAACAACCCAATTTAAAAATGGGTCAAGGATTTGAATAGACATTTCTCAAAAGAAGATATTCAAATAGCCAATAAGTATATGAAAAGATACTCAAACTATATTAGCCATTAGAGAAATGCAAATTAACTACAGTGAGATACCACTTTACATCCACTAGGATGGCTATTATTTAAAACCTGAAAATAATTGTTGACAAGAACACAGAGAAATAGGGACCCTTGTACATTGTTTGTGGCAGTGTAAAGTGGTCCTGCCTCTGTGGAAAATCAGATGGCAATTCCTCAGAAAATAAAAGAATTACCATATGGCCCAGCAACCCCATTCCTAGGTATATACTTAAAAGAATTGAAAGCAGATCTCAGACACATCTTTGTATACCATAGTTCACTGCAGCATCATTCACAAATAGCCAAAAGGTGGAAGCAACCCAAGTGTCCAATAACAGATGAATAGATAAACAAAATGTGGTATAACCATACAATGGAATATTATTCAGCTGTAAAAAGAAGCGCTGGTACATGGATGAATGAAGAAGACATTATGTTGCATAAAATAAGCCAGACACAAAAGAACAAATATTGTACGATTTCTCTTATTCGAAATACCAAGAATAAGCAAATTCATAAAGACAGAAAGCAGAATAGTGTTTACCAGGGGTGGCAGGAAGGGGAAATGGTGAATTATTGCTAAATAAGTATGAGTATTGGATTGTGATGATCAACAGTCTACAAACAGTGGTGAAAGTTACAATGTATATCCATATACTAAATCCCAAAGAACTGTCCACTTAAAATGGTTAAAATGATTCTTATGTTACATATATTTTACCACAATTAAAATAAATTAAAAAAAAAAACAGCTAAGTCTGAGTGACATCACCATGGCAATTGAAGACATAGCCTGAAAGAGCCTCCCCAGGGAATCAGCGCAAAAAAGGACAAATCCCAATTGCTTAGAACTCAAGATGACAGTAGAAACTGGAGAAAGACTCAACAAACGCTGAATCAAACAAACAGAAAAACATCAAGTAGGAAAATTCTTTCCCACACTGCTGGTCTGTTCCTAATCCCCTCCCCTTCCCTTG
This sequence comes from Cabassous unicinctus, assembly GCA_029593785.1. NCBI lineage: Eukaryota > Metazoa > Chordata > Mammalia > Cingulata > Chlamyphoridae > Cabassous > Cabassous unicinctus. The sequence continues at coordinate 14,023 of JAQZBX010026808.1, forward strand.
GTTCCTTGCATCCTGAGATTCACACAGAAGGAGCAGGGCCCGGGTCCATTCTACCACAAACACAGACTGTAGAGCGACTCACAACAGCAAGTTAGAACTCCAGGCATATCCTGGCACAGGGACCTAAGTCAGGAGAGACCCAGGGCAGAACACAAGCCACTGAGAAATGGTGCACAGAAAAGGGCAATGAGGGGTGGGGGCAAAACAGAAATGCTGGCAAGAACTCACTCAATCCAGTTTCAGTTGGTTGGACCACCTAATGGTAAAACAGACTTTTCTGTTTTAGTGACCCACCTTTACGGATTTAAGTGACCCACCTTTCTGGATTGACCCCATCTGGTTTCCCAGGGAGGGATACACTAATTGGGAAGAAACCAGAGATAGAAAAGCCTCATAGAAAAAAAACAAACATGGGGGAGGGGATAGTTTAAACTAAACAGCTATAAGATAGGAAGGATCTCAGAACTAAAAAGTGTAAGGACAATGGGGCAGTGAGTGAGGGAGAGAATTTCAAGTCAAAGCAGCTGTGGAGAAAAGTCTGCACAAAAAACAAACAGAACAAATCAAAAGTCCTGAAGAAGGAATAGCAGAAAAGAAACTCTCTCCTGGAGGTGAAACCGTTACACAAAAAATGCAGTCTTAGAAACTGCACCACCACCACCTACTCTCCAGTTCATCGGAGTCACCCAGGATAACTAACAAAAGGATGATGATGAACAATGCCCATCTCAAAAAAACAGAGAGTATTTACAACTGCAAGCAAAACAGTTCTTTCCATCTGCTCCATAAGATTTAAGCCCGCTTTCAATCTGAGGCAAAACAAGCTCACCATTCCAAAATCCTTAAGACTGAGGAATGAACAAACATTAAGGGGGAATGCAACTATGGACTAAAGTAGACATTATTATTCTAGTAATGGAAGAACTTGTAAAACCGATATAAAGGCAGTGGTCACGAGAGGGTCTGAGAGGATGGAGAAGGAAGAAGAGGTGTAACATGGGACATTTTTGGGACATTAGAATTGTTCTGCATGACACTGCAATGACAGATATAGACCATTATACATTTTGTCAAAACCTATAAAATTGTGCGGTGCAAAGTGTAAATCATAATGTAAACTATAGACCATGGTTAGTAGCAATGCTTCAATATATGTTCATCAATTGTAACAAATGTACCATACTAATGAAAGATGTTGTTCATGGGGAAAAGTGTGTGTGTGTGGGGGGGGAGGTATATGGGAATCCCCTGTATTTTCAATGTAACATTTATGTAATCTAAAGCTTCTTTAAAAATAAAAAATATAAAAACTTTTTAAAAATTGTTAAAATTTGTTATATCCAGGGCAAGATGAAGAAGAGCTCAGAAACATGGGTTATTCTAAAGGTCTAGAATAAGTTAGACCAAAAATCAAAGAGCCTTAACACAAAGCCAATCAATAATAAAACCCTCGATAAGAAGCAAAAACAGACCTTCAGAGTTAATTCATCAAGATAATCAGATGCTTAAACATCAGAAAAAAATTACAAGTCATACTAAGAAATAGGAAGATACGGCTCGGTCAAAGGAACAAATAAAAACTTCAGAGAAGACTCAGAAGTTGGAACTAATCAAAGATGTTCAAACAAATCTCCTAAAACAATTCAAGGAGATGATGGAAAATATGGAAAAAGAGATAAAGGATATTAAGTAGACAATGTGCAAGCTTAAAGAAGAATCTGAAAGTATAAAAAGAAACATAACACAAATTATGGGGTTGAAAGACACAATAGTAGACATTAAAAATACAGTAGAGGCATACAACAGCATATTTGATTGAACAGGCAGAAGAAAGAATCATAGAACCAGAAGACAGGACAACTGAAATCATGCAGTCAGAAAAACAGACGGGGAAAAGAATAGAAAAAATTGAGCAGCGTCTCAGGGATTTAAGTGACAGCACAAAGTACACAAACTTACTCATGATGGTTGTCACAGAAGGAGAAAAGAAAGTAAAAGAGGCAGAAAAAATATTCAAAGAAATAATGGTCAAAAATTTCCCAACACTTATGTAAGACATACACATATCCAAAAGCACAATGTACTCCAAACAGAATAAATAGTAACGGAACTCGAAAACATACTAATAAGAATGTCAAATGCCAAAGATATTGAAACTGAAAAAATGTTATGTATGTCAATGATACAAGATGTTATTAGCAGGCAAAAAAATTAAAAAAAAAAAAAAATATATATATATATATATATTTTGCGCTAAGTGAAAGAAACCTGACACAAAGTACTACATATTGTATGATTCCATTAATATAACTTGTAAATATAAATCAATTTATGAAGATGGAATTAGATTAGTGGTTATGTAGGGCTGGGGAAGGACAGAGGAATTGAGAGGTGACTGCTAAGGGGTGTGGAGTTTTTCTGTTTGGAGTAATGAAATTGTTTTAAAATATTTTTATGGTGATGAATGCACAACACTGTGATTATACTAAAAGCCACTGATTGTACACTCTGGATAGACTGTATGGTATGTGAATAAAACTGCTTTAAAAAAGATATGACGGGGAACGGATATGGCTCAAGTGGTTGAGTGTCTGCTTCCCACATAGGGTTCAGCTCCTGGTGCCTCCTAAAATAAAAAACAAACAAAAAACAACAACAACAAGCAAAACAAACAGAAAAACAAAACAAAACAGGGGAGCCGATCCAGCTCAGTAGTTGAGCACCAGCTTCCCACACACGAGGTCCCAGGTTCAATCTCTAGCCTCTGGTACCTCAAAAACAAAAAACAAAAAAACCTGAAGGGAGAAATAGGCACCTCTACAATAATAGTTGGTGAGTTCAACACACCACTCCTATCAATAGACAGAACATCTAGACAGAAGATTAGTAAGAAAACAGAGATCTGGAATAATATGACAAATGAACTATACCTAACAGACATATACTGAACATTGCACCCAAAATCAGGAGGATATACATTTTTCTGTACATGGATCATTCTCCAGGACAGACAACAGGTTGAGTCACCAAGTCTCAATAAATTTAGAAAGACTGAAATCATTCAAAGCATCTTCTCTGACCATAATGGAATGAAGCTGGAAATCAAAAACAGGTGGAGAAATGGTAACTCCACGCTCTTAATCAGTAGGTCAAAGAAGAAATTGCAAGGGAAATCAGTAAATACCTGGAGATGAATGAAAATGAGAACACAACACATCAAAACTTATAAGATGCTGTGGCAATTTGATATAGTTATGAATTCCAAAAATAGATATTGGATTATGCTTGTAAACTGGTCTGTTCATCTGGGCATGATTAAGTTATGATTAGGGATTTGACTGGCCGGGTCAGTAGGGTGTTGAGCCCTGCCCCTTGGTGGGTGGGGTATCAAAGATAAAAAACATGGCAAAGGACAGAGTAGTAGTAGTTTTTAATGTTGAATTCTGATGCTGAGTTTTAATGCTGGAGCCCGGGAAAGTAAGCACAGAGGAGCCTGGTCGTGAGGAAGGAGAGAAGGCCCCGGGAAAAGAGACAAGCCATTCGCCTGACAGTTCACAGCTGGCCTTGTGGAGAGAGGCAAAGCCTAGAGAGCCTCATAGTCTACAGCTGACCTTGTGGAGGAAACAGGAGCTAAGCCCGGAGAGAAACAGAGCCCTGGGAAGAAAGGAACCCAAGAAGCCTAAATCCTGGCAAACATCGGCAGCTGCCTTGCTCTAACACGTAGCAACAGACTTTGGTGAGGGAAGAAACTTATGCTTTATGGCCTGGTAACCGTAAGCTTCTACCCCAAATAAATATCCTTTATAAAAACCAACCGATTTCTGGTATTTTGCATCAGCACCCCTTTGGCTGACTAATACAGTTGCAGTGAAGACAATGCTGAGTGGGAAATTTATAGCCCTAAATGCTTACCCTAAAAAAGAAGAAAGAGCTAAAATCAAAGCCCTAACTGCACACCTGGAATAACTAGGGAAAAAACCAGCATACTAACCACAGAGCAAGCAGAGGAAAGAAATGACAAAGATTAGAGCAGAAATAAATGAAATTGAGAATAAAAAAAGAGAGAGAATTAACAAAACCAAAAATATAATGAACTATATACCAACAAACTAGACAATGTAAATAAATGGACAAATTCCTATAAACACATGAACAACTGACTGAGTCTAGAAGAAAAAGAAGACCTCAACAGACTAATTTCAAGTAAAGAGATTGAATCAGTCATCAAAAACCTCCCAACAAAGAAAAACTCACAACCACATGGCTTCATAGGTAATTCTACTACTAATCATTCCAAGAATTAACACCAATTCTGCTCAAACTCTTCCACAAAATTGAATAGGAGGGAATACTATCAAACTCATTCTAAAAGGACATCATCATCCTAATACCAAAGCCAGATAAAGATACTAAAAGAAAATTATAGCTCAATTGCTCTTATTAATATAGATGCAAAAATCCTCAACAAATACATGCAGATTAAATCCAGCAATACATCAAAAAGAATTATACACTAAGATCAAGTGGGTTTTATCCCAGGTATGCCAGGGTGGTACAACATAAGGAAATCAATTAATATAATATACCACATCAACAAAACAAAGGGAAGAACCACATGATCATCTCAATTGACAAAGAAAAGGAATGTGATAAAATTCAGCATCCTTTCTTGATAAAAACACTTAGAAAACTAGGAATAGAAGGAAAGTTCCTCAACATGATAAAGGCATACATGAAAAACCTACTGTAACCACTCTTATTCAACATTGTACTGGAAGTTTTAGCAAGAGCAGTTAGGCAAGAAAAAGGAATAAAAGGCATTTTTATTATTTCAATAATAATAATAATAATAAACAAAAACCCAAAAATTTCTACCCATGAAAATGTTCTAATAATCATTGAAGTGATGAATGCACAACTATGTGATTATACCAAATACCACTGATTGCACACTTTGGATGAATTGTATGCTTTATTAATATATATCAATAAAATTGATTTTAAAAAGGCATCCAATTGGAAAGAAATAACACTTTCACTATTTGCAGATGACATGATCCTATATTTAGAAAGCCTGTAGAACTCGACAACAATGCTACTTGAGCTAATAAGTGAGTTCAGCAAAGTGGCTGATCAACATGCAAAAATCAGGAGTGTTTCTATACACTAGTAATGAGCTAGCTAAGGAGGAATTAAGAAAACTCCAGTTACAATAGCAACTAAAATAATCAAATATCTAGGAATTTAACCAGGATGTAAAGACTTGTACACAAAAAACTACAAAACACTGCTAAGAGAAATCAAAGACCTAAATAAATGGAAGGACATTCCATGTACAAGGATTAGAGGACTAAATATCATTAAGATGTCAATTATACCCAAAATAATTTACAGATTGAACGCAATCCCAAACAAATTCCAACAGCCTACCTTGCAGAAATGGAAAAGCCAATTATCAAATTTATTTGTAAGAGTAAGAGGCCCCAAATATCAAAAAAAACAGCTTCAAAAGGAGAACAAAGTTGACGGACTCATACTTCTTGACTTTAAAGCATATTACAAAGCTACAGGATCAAAACAGCATGGTACTGGAATACAGATAGATATACATCAATCAATGCAATCAAATTAAGAATTCAGAAATAGACCCTTACACCTATGGCCAACTTATTTTTGACAAGGTTTCCAAGTCCACTCAATTGGGAAAGAATAGTCTCTTCAAGAAATGATGCTGGGAGAACAGGATATCCATATGCAAAAGAATGCAAGAGGACCCCTATCTCACACCACAAACAAAAATTAACTAAAAATGCATCAAAGACTCTAAGTATAAGAGCCAGGACTATAAAACTCCTCAAAGATAATGTAGGGAAGCATCTTCAGAATCTTGTGTTAGACAACGGTTTCTTAGATTTTACATCCAAAGCACAAGCAGTGAAAGAAAAAACAGATAAATGGGACCTCTTCAAAATAAAAAACTTTTGTGCAAAGTAATTTGTCATGAAATTGAAAAGACAGCCTACTCAATGGGAGAAAATATTTAGAAACTACATATCCAATAAGGGTTTAATATCCAGAACATATAAAGAAATCCTACAACTCAACAACGAAAAAACTCAATTAAAAAATGGACAAAAGACTTCAATAAACATTTCTCCAAAGAGCATATACAAACAGCTAAAAAGCACATGAAAAGATACCATCACTAGCTATTATGGAAATGCAAATCATAATCACAGTGAGGATCATTTCACATCCACTAGAACGGCTATTTTTTTTTTTTAAGGAGGTACCAGGGATTGAACCCGGGACCTTGTACATGTGAGGCAGGTGCTCAACCACTGAGCTACACCCGCTCCCCACACAATGGCTACTATTTAAAAAAAAACAAAAAACAAAAAACAGTAGGTGGGGAGCAGGTATAGCTCAGTGGTTGAGTGCCTGCTTCCTATGTACAAGTTCCCCATACTACCCATATATACATGTATGTATATATATAAATAAATAGTAAGGAGATGTATGGGAGCCCTGTATGATGATATGCATGTTTGTTTTGCAAATTCACAAATTTTAATACACATTTATTATTTATGTATGTTCATGTATGAATGACATACTTCAATAAAATTTTATTGGAAAAAAAAAACTAAAATTAAACTTAATGTTTAATTAAAAAAAAAAAAAAAGCTAAGGATAGGATTATCATATGACCCGGCAATCCTACTACTAGGTATATACCCAGAGAAATTGAAAGCAGGGACTTGAACAAATATTTGCACACCAATGTTCATAGCAGCATTATTAACAATTGCCACAAGATGGAAGCAACCCAAGTATACATCAACTGATGAATGGATAAACAAAATGTTATATATATTGGATGGAATATTATTCAGCTGTAAAAAGGAATGAATGGGAATTCTGTACATTATGCATGCTTATTTTGTAAGCTCATAACTTATCTTAAATTAAAAAAAAAGAACAAAGTCCTGGTGCATGTGACAACCTGACGGCCTTCTGCTGAGTGAAATAAGTCAGACACAAAAGGAAAATATTGGACGATCTTAGTGATAAGAACTAAATATAATAAGCAAACTCTGATTTAGAATCTAGAATACAGGCTACCCAAGGATAGACTGGGGTTAGAGAAAGGGAAGCTGATACTTAATTTGCACAGAACTTCTATTTAGGTTGATAGCAAAGGTTTAGAAATGGATGGTAGTGATGGTAGCACATTATTATGAGTGTAATTAACATGTATGTGAATGTGGTTGAAAAGGGAAGTTTTGGGTCATGTACGTTACTAGAATGAAAGTTAGAAGATAAAACACGGGACAGTATAACATACTGGACCCTGCTGTGGACGATGGACTGGGGTTAACAGTACAAGTATAAGCATGTTCTTTCATGAATTATAAAAAATGCATGACACTAATACAAAGTGTTAATAATAGGTTGGTATATGAGAAAAAAATAGACATAATGTAAACTATGGACTATAGTAAGTAATAATATTTAAATATTCTTTCATCAATTGTAAAAAAGGTACCATACTAATGCAAAGTGTCAACCACAGAGGTGTATATGGGGATGCTATATTTTTACATGACTTTTCTGTAAACCTACAACTTTTCTAACTTAAAAAAAACAATAATTTTTTAAAAATCATTATGCTAAAATAAAGAAACCAGACACAATGTACTACACATTATATGATTCCATTTATATAAAAGGTAAATCTAAATCTATAGAGACAGAAATAGATTGGTGGTTATGTAGGGCAGGGGAAAGACAGAGGGACTGAGAATTGACTGCTAAAGATTATGGGGTTTTTCTTTTTGGATAATGAAAATGTTCTAAAATTCATTGTGGCAATGAATGCCCAACTCTGTGAATATACTAAAAGCCACTGATTGTACACTTTGGATAGACTGTATTGTATGTGAATATATCACAATAAAACTGCTTTTTAAAAAGAAAAATAAACAGGTACATCTATTTAAAATAACAGACGATTAGGTCAATAAATAGGTCCTGAATTTCAGAATTTTGGAAAGATTCCTTCATAAAGCAGCAACTCTTTTTCGTGGTTGCTCAGGGCTATAATCTCCAATATTCCCATGTGCTTCCCTCATACTTCTAGCTCAGATAGGGGCAACAATCATTATATACCACATCTGAAAAGGATTCAGAAGTGAAAAACAGAAGAATAGAGAGAGTCCATTATGTCATTTAGGATCAAATACCAACTACCATCCCGATCATCCTCATACATAAGGAATTTTACTATATATCAGGACTAATTCCTCTGTTCTTTTACATCCAATCACACACTATACAAAATCAATTCTAAGGTATACCTTGTACCATGAATTTTTTCTCATATTCAGTCTTCCCATCCACATATCAGATAACAGCATTTGTGTACAGGTGTGGGCTACAAAAGGTCGAAGTCTTGAAGAAACTGCTAACTTAAGACAGGTTGAGTTACTCCAATTTTTCAGTTCATAAGTGAGTAATTTCATAGCCATAGTTTCATCCTGTCTGAAGGACTGTTCCAGTAATTCAACTGCCAACTGCCCAAAATCACTATATAAAGATAAAAACCAAAATATAGTCACATGACTAAATTGCAGTTTTAAACCACTATTCTTAAATTTATTCATAACACTTTCCCGTTTTTAATATTTTCACTGTGACACTTATGGAATTGTAAGGCATTAGGAATCTGAGTAGCTCTATGTTTTTAGACATCTACATCTATGTGGAAAGCATAAAATATTAAAATATACCGCATTAAGCGCAAGAGTGAAAAGGGCAATCTAATTTGCCAAAAGAGCACTTTCTCCTAGTCCTGGAAAGAAAGATTTAATTTCACAAGGAACCAAAACTGACAATGTCACAATGTTCTTTTCAAAAAGGCTCTGTCTAGTATTTCAAACACAGAACAATTAGTATCCACTAGAGAGGAATAATAATATGAATAGGGACTAATCTAAAAATCTAAAAATGGAAAACACTTAAAAGTCCATAGGGTCATTAAAGTAGATACAAAAGAATCATAAAGATATACCCAGAAATTTTTGTGTGACTGCCCTATTTTCCAAAGAATGTACTGCATAACCACCACAATAAATCAATAATCTTTGTAATTGGACTGGGCAGTATTTCTCACATTTAGAGAGCCTTAAGGATCCCTCCTTACATCAGGATTCATTTCTCTGATTTTTGTACTAGAGTTCACAGACTCTGGGGGTTGGCTGTAAAGGATCTCATTGGAACCACTGAAGCCACTCATTTAAAACTTCAATCCCCAGTAAGTGATCACAGGATCCTTGAGTTATTTTTAGTTATACCACTTTAATCTTTTCCCAAAACAGCTGATTTGCCAAGACGGAGGTTCTATTATCTATTAGAAAGCTTCCTACAAACTGCCTTTCTGGCTTAATATTTTAATATTCCCTTAAATAAACACTAAATTTTCATGAACTATTTTATTCTTCTATATCTGTAGTTACAACATCAGAAATGCCATTCTATTTGGGGTCACTCTCATCCCTAGAACTCAGCTCAAACTTTACTTCCTTTCCTTACCAACCCCAAATGGGGACTTTTCCTAATCTAACTGCTAATTTGTACAATTTTTAAACTGATTTCTGGTATTTCTTCTTTCTTGCTGAAATAGTTAACTCTTCAATTGCAAGCATGCATAGGCAGAAAAGTTTCTTTTTGAATTTTCTAAAAATTTTTAAACAGCCTCTTAATTGTATCAAAAATTATTTATATATTTATACATATATTGTATTTATATATATATGTATTGTATGTATATATTCTTCAATATATATTAAGGTCCCTATTGGAAACTGGATGTGGCTCAGGCAACTAAGTTCCTACCTACCATATGGGAGGTCTGTGGTTCGGTTCCCAGGGCCTCCTAAAGACAGTGAGCTGGCATGATGGGCAGGCGCAATAAGCTGACACAACAAGATGATGCAACAAGAGACACAAGAAGAAAAACATAATGAGAGACACAACAAAGCAGGGAGCAGAGGTTCCCAGGGCCTCCTAAAGAAAATAGCAAGACAGCAAGCTGACAGGAGGGGCAGATTCGGCAAGCTGCCACAACAAGATGACACAAGAAGAGACACAAGAAGAAAAAACATAATGAGAGACACAACAAAGCAGGGAACGGAGATGGCTCAAGCGATTAGGCACCTCCCTTCCACATCGGAGATCCCTGGTTCAGTCCCCGGTGTCTCCAGAAGACAGCACACAGCAAGTGCAAACAATGAAGGGATGGGGAGAAATAAATAAATAAATAATCTTTTTTTTTAAGGTCCCTATTAAGTTCATGAAACTAAAACAGCCACTCAAGTATGGTCTATTTTACATTTTCAAAATATTTTCAAACAATAAAATATAACTTACTTGGAATACTGTTTTAGTTCTTCTGAAGTATCATCTACTAGGTCACTCTGCTTTGCTTCATATGCCATTGAACGATATATCTTACAGGCAACTAATGCTTTAGCCATTGATTCTTCACCATGCTGCCATAAAAACCGGGCCATCACCTGCCTCTTCATAAGGCAAGCCCAAATTAAAAGTTCATTAAGTGGATAAGGAAAGCGCTTGGTTTCTGGATCATCAATATCTACAAATTCATCTTTGGTTCTTTTCTTCTTTCCTTCTTCCACAGCTGTATCAATCTTGGGGGGAGAGGGGATGGAAAAAGATTTTAATAAGGTCACATGGCATTCATGCTAGTGAAAAATTTTATGATATAATTTTATGCTATTTTTTTCAATTTGATATACCTACACGTAAAATTTAGTATTAATTTTACATGATTTTATTATAATTCAATTTTATTTTATACAAATGGCACTTTAACAAAAATGTAATTCATTTTACAAAGGTCATTTCAGCACAATTGTTTTTATAACAAAATTTGAATACACCTTTGTTTTGCATATTCTAAATCAAGTAAAGATGGAATAAAAGGAAGCAGCTAGTTAAATATTTTTGAAATTTTGATTATCATGGCTAAATTTGAAAAACTTAATAGCATCATCAACTCATAATGAATATCTCAGTTTATAGGAAAATGAAGACTCAAAAGAGGTAAGATAACCCAAAATAAAAGATTATTTAATTCTTACTAAAACATGTAGCTTTCTGTTTCACAATACTAAGTAATTTAATTTCATAATACTAATTAATTTAGAAAGAACAAAATCCAAATCCAGAAAGGATAATGTTTAAATAAATATACCTTTGGTCGGTAGGGCTGTGCTGTTTTAATGAAATGATTATGTCGCATTTTTTCCTTTTTATCTGCCCTATTGCCAAAAGATTCATGACTTTTTCGCAACTGAGGAGTGCTGCTGGAAGTATTTCGGCCAGACCTCTGAAAATGAGAGCTTATTAGCTTTTACAGATTTAAATATGTGGACATGTTATAAAATTTAAGAATCACTCAATTTACTTATATACTTTTTCATATGTGTGAGTGCATATACATACATATTTCTAATTATTCATGGCTGAAATTCTTGTATTTTTAAAACAATGTTAATTTCACCATTCTAGCAAATAATTAACTTTTAAATTATATGGATTAATTTTAAAGCATATATAAACACTGCCCAAAAATCTTTACATACCCGATTATTTCCACCAAGACTATTATATATTAATCGAAAACGTTTCCGTGTGTAGGTACATCTATAGGTTCCTCCCATGAGATATTCTATAACAAGTCCTATATCAATCAGAGTGATCTTATATCCTGGAGGAAGATTTCCCTGGAAACAAAACATTAGTTTTAAATAGATAGGACAGTATTTCTCAGTATTTCCATGCCATACCCAAAAATGGATCTATCGCCCAAAATGACAAATATTTGCTTGTTCCAGGAAGCTTAAGTTGCCAGCAGCTATCTTACTGGAGAGGGGAATGACTAGTTCTCTGTTTCCTTTTGTAAGAGGAGGATCTTAAGTTTTGAGATCTGAAAAGTGTGGCTCAGGACAAGACTATGGACCACAGCAGGAATTATCAATAATATTCTCTCTCTACTGTGCATAACACTTCATACATAGAAGCATCTGAACCTCAAAGAGTCAATTATTACATTTTTACTGTGGCAAACATCATAAATTACATTTTTCTGCAAAAATAAATGTTAATTATGCTTACACACTGGTCCATACATACATTTTAGTAAAAAAAATATATTGGAAATATTGTAGGTTACATAAACTTTTTATTTATAGCTTAGTGCAGTACTTAACTAGAATACATAACTTTGTACTGAGCTAAGACTTTATTTTCCCAGGGCAACAATAAAATTACAAATTAACTTTTGGAAAATAAGCCATATGTGAATTTGGAAAGACTGCCTGTTTCAGATTTTAAAAATTAGTTTTATTTCATTAAGATAATCATAAAGGAGGGGGATGGGGTGGAGCATAGAGGAATCCCCTATATTTTTTATGTAACATTTACGTAATCTAAAGCTTCTTTAAAAATAAAGTTTTTTTTTTAATAATCATAAAGGAGTTTAATCACCTAAGTTATAATATAAAAAAAGTTACTTAACTGATATTGGGCATTTGCTATTGTCCCAAACTTGTTTCTCCTACCAGATGGTTTATATTTACCAACAATTTTGAGTTCCTATTAACATCAACCATTATTTCCATTTCCCAGAATATAATTTCATGAATTTAGTACTTTTTAAAGATTTATACTGTTAATGTTTTGGTTTATCTATAAAATATCTAATTTTTAGATATCTACATTCTTTAAATTTCCAATTTAAAAAATGATTCAAATGGAATAAAAATACATGTTCCCAAATTAAATACAAGATTTTTGTTTTTGTTTTACCTCAAGCAAACTCAAACTCTGCTTTATGATTGAGAATGTCATGTTTGATATTCAATTTCATTTTTTTTAAATGACAAATACCACTATGATATGAGTCCACTTGAATGGGAAATACGTAAATTAAGGAAAATAATGTGAATTACTAAAAAGTGTCATAATAAGTAATTTCTCAAGGGACTTATAAATCTTAGAGAAAATGTTCAAATACTGCCTTTTTCTTAGGGTTATCACTTATGGAAATAGAAACCACATGCCAAGAAAATTGGGCTTATTATAAAAGCCACTGATACAACAAAAGTAACAACAAAAGTAAAAACATATTCATTTCCAGAATTAACTACTATACTTTCTTCTGCTGACCTACATAAGTAAATCATAATGCCAACATGGTTGGAAACTCCTGAAAAGAAAAGCTCCCTCATTATTCAATTTTTCTTTTTTTTTAAAAAAAGGTCTTTAATTATTTAAATAAACAAAAACTCAAATTAATGTGAATTGTCCAGAATAGGGAAATCCACTGAGATAGGAAGTAGACAGGGAAGCGGGTGTGGCTCAGTGGATGGAGCTCCTGTTTACCATGTGGGAGGCCCCGGGTTCGCTTCCCGGGGCCTCCTTGTGAGGGCAGGCCGGCCGGCACGGCGCGGTGGGCTGATGCAGCGGGACCTCACAGCAAGGGGGAGATTAGCAGACACGGAGAAGACGCGCAGCAAATGGACACAGCAAGCACAAGCAGCAAGGGGGGGATAAATAAATAAATAAATCTTTGAAAAAAAAAAAGGAAGTAGACAGTACTTCTTAGGGGGAGGGAAGGAAGAGGAGCAAGAATGGAAAGTGACCACTAATGGATGCAGGGTTCCTTTTGTGATTTTCAAAATGTTTTAAATTAGATTGTAGTGATGGCTGTACAGCTTTGTGAATATACTAAAAGTCACTAAAATGTATGCTTAAAATGGATGACTTTTATGGTATGTTAAATACATGTCAATAAAGTAATAAAAAATTGCATGGAAAAAAATCAAATCAAAGAAAAACATTTTTCAAGTATAATAAAAGATAAGTTCTTCTAATGGGATGTTAGTTTAGTACGAAATAAGTTACAAAACAGAAAATTAAAACAGAAAATGGCATTTCTACCTTAGATTTTCAATTGTTTACTAGTGCAACTCATTTATAGTAACAAGCGAAAGTTCAAATAAATGAATTCTAGAAATAAAGAATTTTATTATATTTTAGTTAATAAAATATGTAAATATCTTTTCATCCAGGGAATTAAAACTGTAAATGTTTAAAGTTATTAATATATTAAAATAAAATTTTAAAAAAACAGTAGGAAAGAAGAGGAATTAACTGCATTAAATTGGTCTCCACAGAATTGCATTTGGACCACAGGGTATTGTTACAGATTTAATCACTACAAATACTGGATATTAAAAAAATGAGTGGACTGTTGGAAGATGGTATAGTAGGAAGCTCCAAGAATCAGTCCTTCCACCCAAACAACTACGGAACTGGCAGAAACTGTCTGAATCGACCACTTTGAAACTCTAGGGGAACTCTGTGCAGCACCCAGGGAGGAATGGGAAGAAGAGACTGATAAATTGCCATAAATACTGGTGAGTTTCACCCACCCTGCTGTGGCTACCATTCCCCTTCCCCCAGCACTCAAAAGAAAATCTGTCGTATCACTATCTGGATACAAACTTAAGGGACAGCTCAGGGATTAAATCCCAGAGTTAACACTTTAGTGATAAGGTTATAAAAGAAAAAACAGAAAAAGAAATAAAGGATATGAGGAAAACAATAAATGAATAATCTAGGAATCTCTCCT
>JAQZBX010026809.1:0-19125 GCA_029593785.1 Cabassous unicinctus
AAAAAAAAAAAAAAAAAAAAAAAGACACCGCCCAGTTGGCCCTTTCAGGGAAACATTCTCTTTAGGGTTCCCCCTGTAGGAAGAGGAGTCATTTCTACCAAAGGATGGAGGGACATTTTAGCGATCAGAATTTGCCCAGCTAAATTCTTTTATGTGATTGTTAAAATGATTTTTTCTGTTAGTAGGGGAGGAAATAAAATGTGTCTTCTCTGTTAGTTATCTGAAGCTCTGGTTGCCAGAATGTCACTAAAATTGACTTTTTTGAAATTTTGAGTTTGCCTGGGTAGGACCCTGATAATAGGGGCACACCAACAAGTAATCAATCAGTGCTTTTATAAGTAAAGAGAAACGCAAGGTTAATTAAATGACCAGCAGAAAAGGATGAAAGAAACAAGCCTAAATACTGTAGTCCGGTATCTACAACCCTAAAGTTTAAAGAAAGAAAAAAAGGAAAAATACCAAATACATGTGTTTTTCAGAAAGGGAAATCTAATTAAGAAACACTGCAGAAGGCTAGACAAGGGTGATCTATTGCTTTCCAGTGATCTATCCTCAGGGTCCTTCAAAAAGGATAGGATTGCATTGGAAGTTAGTACTTCACAATTTTAAACTGTTTATTTTCATGTTTATTATCTTGTTTTATCTTGATGACAATTCTGAAATGGATAATAATTTGTTATTTATGGCTATTATTTGTCATTCTTTTACTAATGAGGAAATTGAGATTTGGAGATGTTAAGTGAAGAGATTTGCCCCATTCACACAATTTGGAAGCTGGGAGTTTGGAGTTAAACTCAAGCCCTAAGAACACCAAGTTCGGGGTTTTTCACACTCTGCCACTTTAATCCAAATGAGAGCGCTTACTAACATTAGGTTAGTAAGGTAGCAAATTCAAAGTCAACTTGATAGTATGTATATGCTTTGTAGTTGTTATAAAGAGTTTTTATCTTTTATAGACACATGATAAAATCTTTACCACTGAAATGATACAATGGTTAATATTTGCTTCAAAGTAATGGAATGGCAGAAGAAGTGAAATATGTGGAGGCATAGATAAAAATATATTAACTTTTGAATTACTTGTTGCAGATAGGTGATGATTCATTGTACTATTCTCTCTACTTTTTGGAATGTATAAAATTTTCCATAATGAAAACAAAACAATACCAAAAAAAATCTCTCTGCCTTGTAATCTTTATCATACCTGCAATATATCCCTAACTAACTGGTTTCTGAACTCGTTTCAACTTCTAACTAACTAATCAAGATCTCAAACTCTCTTAGGAATTTTCCCTTCATACCTTCCTTCACATTCCTCTGCATTGATTTTCCCTTCTAGTCTATTAGATTGTTGCCTCACAAGAAATTAAATCATAGCTCCCTTCCAAGAGAAAGTAAATCTAAATAGAAATGGAACTTCCTCTTTTCCTCACTCGGTATTCATCCATCCATCTGTTATCTATTTATTCTCTACTCTATGTCAGCCAGATTGGAAGTAAGTGATATGGAGACATAAATTCTCTTGAGAGGATCCTTTCATTAACTCCTATCATGGTAGCACCAAATGTCCTCTTAGCTTTCAAAAATGTTTAATTGATTGACTAAAATCCCAAAACTTATCAACTCTTCAGGAACTTAACAAGCCTGGGGTGGGGGTGGGGAGCAGGGATGCTATAGGCACAAATTCATAATAATGGCAGCATTCAGTGCTAGAATATTTGTTTAACATCTTGGGAAGAAGAAATAAAACTGACACTGTTAATTTACAGCAAACACCAAAACAAATTCCAGATGGATTAAAAGTTAAATGAAAATAACTTTAAGAAGAAAATATAGTTTAATCTATTTAATCTTGGTTGGAAGAGACATAAAAACATAGAAACTACAGAAAACTGATATGTCTCCACAAAAATTTTATTTTATTTTTTTTGCAGTCAAAATAAAACCACAAATGAAACTAAAAGGCAGTTGGCAAACAGGAAAAAAAGTTGCAAAACATGAGTTTGTATAAATCACAGGGGGGGAGAAAAGACATTCCACAGTTCCTTCTTCTTGTCTATACCTTATGAATTCACCAGAGTAGGAAAAAGTACCCCTGTGGGAGGAAGGGGACCCAGACCTGGAGGCACAGAGTCTATCCAGCTGACAACCTCTTCCTGTGAATTAGAAAAATGTGTCCCTCCTTGCAGGAGGACACAGCCCCATGGCAGGGTGCACCAAACAGGATTTAGATTTCAGACTGTGACTTCACCTATTTGCTCAGCCTGTGCCTTTATGCAGGGCACAACTTGTGTAATATATGAGGTGGTGTGTTAAGTTGTCGTACAAGCAAAAGAAATTAACTGGCATGTTATTGGCACAGTTACAGAAATAACTGTAGAGATAGAGACAGAATTAGATTGGTGGCTATGTAGGGCTGAGGAAGAATAGAGGGATTGAGAGGTGACTACTTAGGGGAGTAGGGTTTTTCTTTTTGGAGTAATGAAAATGTTCTAGCATTGATTGTGGTGATGAATGCACAACTCTGTGATTATACTAAAAGCCATTAATTGTACATTTTGGATAGATTGTTGGTATGTGAATATATCTCAATAAAACTGCATGGAAAAAAAAAGTATAGATGACCCAGAAACACACCCTTACATATACAGAAACGATATATGAGAGACATTGTATTGTGTATCAGTGGAAAGAGAAAGTTTTATTTGATAAATGATGCTGGGACAATTAGTTATGGAAAAACAGAAAATCATACACCATACCAAAAATAAATTCCGTATGCCTGTACCCAGGTGATAAATTCCAGTGAATTAAAGATTTTTACATGAAAAATGAAACTTTAGAAACTTTTGGAAAACATTATGGGAAGCTATCTTTATGACCTTAAGGCAGGGAAAGACAAGACATAAAAAGCTCAGTTCCTAAAGGAAAAGATTGTTAAATTCAACTCCTTTAAATCTTAAAACATAAAAAAATTCCATCAAGGGGAACAGATGTGGCTCAAGCAGTTGAGCACCTGCTTCCCACATGGGAGGTCCTGGGTTCAATTTCCGTTTCTTCCTAAAAACAACAAAAACAAACAAGAAACAAATGAAAAAGCCAACTCTAAGGAACAATGTGACTCAGTGGTTGAGCACCAGCTTCCCACATATGAGATCCCAGGTTCAATCTCCGGCCCCAGTACCTAAAAAATAAAATAAAATAAAAAATAACTATTACTATTTCATTTTCTTCTTATTTGTATGTGGCTATTTTGTTGGCTTCATTTTTGAAGAACTATTAGATCACGGAAGGGTTACAACTGACAGGGGAGGATCATTGGTGCAGGGTGTCAGTGATGGGGGATACATGGGAGGAAGTTCATCTGGGAATACATATGAAGCATATAAATGTGTTCAAATGCCCATGGGGCATTGTCATGGTGGGTGGAGATTCACACAATAACCAAAAAATATCAAATTCCCATCTGGGGGTGCTCTGCCACATTCTGTAATGGAACAACAAGATGCTCCAAGTATAAGGACAATGACTTGTGAAGGAGGATGGTCCATTGAAGGACACTTGAGACAGAGGGTGCCTAAGAGTTACCTACAGGGACCCTCCTTGTTGCTCAAATGTGGCCTCTCTCTAAGCCGAACTCAGCATATAAAAGCAATAACTTCACCCCAGCATGGGACATGACTCCCGGGGATGAGCCTCCCCAGCACCAAGGGATTGCTACCAAATACCAACAAGCAATGCATCTGGGGAAAAAAACCAAAAACACCTTAACCAAAAGGGGGAAAAGTTAAATATAAATGAGTTTGTATGGCTAAGAGAATTCAAAGTGAATAGGGAGGCCATCCCAGAGGTAGCACTTATGCACATCTCAACAGGATCTCATTGACAGCCAAAGTAGATACCACCCCAAATAGCTCCTCAGGGATATGAAGAAATCTAGACACTATCGTTAGAGCAGACAGTTCAGGAATTTGGCCCCTTGCCAGTAGGCCCTAATCTGGTATTTATGCTCCCCAGTGTGACTGAGTTATACTCAGCAGTGGTTTCCCTATGCATTACCCTTATGTCCTTCTATTTGAACCTATAATTAGTACTAGAGTTGGTAGGTATACATGCAAGAGACTTATATCTTTGGGCTGTCTGTGTGCCAGCTGAGTCTTGAATCTCAACAGAGTTGCAACACCTGCTCTCTAGTTCAATGGACTCACCGAGGACAACTAACAGGAGGAAATGATGGACAAACAACATACCAAGGAACCAAGAGTGTCTACAACTGCAAGCAAGAGAGTCCCATCTATTGGATGTATGGGATCGAAGCCCCCCTCAATTCATGGTGGAGTGGGCATCACCATCCCAGAGTCCTCAGGATTGGGAAACAAACTATGGACTAAAATAAACTTACTGGTAGTATTCTACTAAAGACTGCTTGTGATTCTAGCAATAGAAGAAATACCTTTGCTGTGGAGGCAATGACCCATGGATTTGCTGGGGTTAGGGAGAGGGAAAAACCCAGGGGGCATTTTCAGGACTTGAGAATCATCTGAATGACATTACAATGACAGATACAGGCCATTATATATCCGGCCATAACCTACAGAGTCAAATGGGAGATAGTGTAAACTAAAGTGTAAACTATAATCCACGCTTAGTGGCAATGCTCCAAAATGTGTTTATCAATTGGAATGAATGTACCACATTGATGAAAGATGTTGCTAATGTGGGAAAATGTGGGTGGTGTGGGGAGTGGGGATTATGGGAATCCCCTATATATCTCTGTAACATGTATGTAATTGAAGTATCAAAGTATCTTTAAAAAAAAAAAAGTGGGAAAAAACCACAGGGAAGTGGATGTGGCTCAACAAGTTGGACACCCGCCTACCACATGGGAGGTCCTGGGTTCAGGCCCAGTGCCTCCTTAAAGAAGTGGAGCAGACACCGCAGCAAGGAGCAGATGCCACAAGCCAGTGGACACTGCAGCCCATGGGGAGTAGATGTGGCTCAGGCTGTTGGACACTCGCCTCTCATGTAGGAGGTCCCAGGTTCAGTTCCCAGTGCCTCCTAGAGGAGGCAAGCAAACAATGAGCAGACAGATGAGAGAATTATCTCAGGGAGAAAGGGATAAATAAATAAAAACAAATTAAATAAATAAATCTTAAAAAAAAAAAAAATAACCACAGGCTGGAAAATGACTTTTACAATGCATGAAGCCAATAAAAGAGTAAAATAAAAATATAAAAAAAAGAACTATCACAAATCAACCAAAAAGATAAATAGCCTAGTTTTAAAATGAGCATGGGTATAAAAGGCTATTTACAAATTTACAGAGGAGGAAAGACCAATAAACCTATCAAAAGATGCTCAATCCTACAAGTAATCAAGGAAATGCAAATTAAAACCAAAATGAGATACCGTTTCACACCTCTCAGTTTAACCAAAATTTTAAAGTTTGATGATGCTAATTATTGTCATGCAATGTGGAACAACTCAAATCCTTATACAATACTCGTGGAAGTGTGAATCAGAACTATCACTTTGGAGCAATATGGCAATAGCTAGGAAGGCTGAAGTGTGCAGTGTTATGACCAGCACCTTCTCTCCAAGGACATTCCCTGGAGAAACTCTCACCTGTGCATAAAGGAAACTTGTCCAGAATGTTCAGCACAGCAGTTTTGCTTTTAATGAAATTAAAACTACTTAAATATCTACAAACACTTATTGTATACATTTATAAAATAGACTTGCATAAATGAATGAAAATTATTGAACTAGTGCTCCATGTGTCAACAGGGCTCATTAAGAAAATATAATATTGGGCTTTTAATAAGTTGCAGTTGAGAGTGGGTGTAGCTCAGTGGTTGAGCACCTGCTTCCCATGTACAAGGTCTTGCATTCAATCCTGGTACCTCCTAAAAAAAAGAAAAGAAAAGAAAAGTTGCAGTAGGATACATAGTAGGATATAGAGTCCATGATATCAATACATCAGTGCTAAAAGAAAACCATGCAAAGTTGCATATTCTTTGCATATTCTTTACTGCATATTTTATGCAGTAAAGTATAAAAATATTCATGAGAATAATATCTACCAAATTCTGACTAGCAGTTACCACTGGAGAGAAGAAAATAGTAATGGATCCAGGAGGAAAACATGGAGGCTACAATTATATCTGTAATTATTTTTTCTTAAACTTGTTGTTGAATACACGGGCATTAATTATATTACTATATATACTCTGTATTTCTAACATATTTCATAATAAAAATAATTAAATGTGTGTTCAAATTCACTGATGCTCAAAGTAATGAATAAAACAATAACTTAACTTTTTATCCATCAAATTAGCAAATGTGAAGTTTGTATGGGAATTTACATATATGAGGAAGCAAAAAATTTTCAACAATATATGAGAAAAAAGCATCATAAAATTCCCGAATTTTTTTCCACATTTTGTAAAAACAACCAAGAAAAGGGCATGCCTAATCAAACTATTAAAAGTAGATAAGACATATATATGTGTAACAGTGTTTCTCATTGGGTGGTGGAATTAGAAATAATTTTTTAAAAAGATTTATTTATTTATTCTCTTCCCCCCACCCCCCCACCCTCATTGTTTGGGCTCACGGTATGCTCATCTTCTTTTTTCAGGAGGCACCGGAAACTGAACCCAGACCTCCCATGTGGGAGGGAGGTGTCCAATCGCTTGAGCCACCTCTGCTCCCTGCTTGTTGTGTCTCTCATTGTGTTTCCTCATGTGTCTCTTGGTTGTGTCATCTCATTGCATCAGCTTGTTGTGTCAGCTCACCATACCCATGCTAGCCCATCGCGTCTGCTTGCTGTCTTGTTCATCTTTTTCGGGGGTACTGGGAACCAAATCCAGGACTTCCCAGGTGGTAGGCAGGTGCCCAACTGCCTGAGCCACATCTGCTTCCCTATACATGATTTTTATGGTCTTTATATTTTTCTATATTTTCAAATTTTGCCACAGTAAACATGTATTATATTGTAATATGACAACAAACTTTATAAAGTAAAGAAATATAGAAAATACAATCTTTTACATGCTAGGAAATTTATATGGACACTTTAACAACATATCACATTAAGAAATAAAAGACAGAAATATTTTATATAGTACAAGGAAAATAGGAAAATTCAAAATGAATTCCAGTGAGCTCTAATTCGAAGGTCTATGTAATCCACAAACTCCAACCCAAGTTAACGTAGCCTGGTTCTCAGAAATACTTCATTGATGGCTGCAAACTCCAGGAAAACAGACACTTTGGGTTTTATTCTAAACCCACCCTCCAAAACAGTCCCTAGCACAGAGTAGCCATTCAATGAACATTTGTTGCTTGGATGGATGGATGGATGGATGGATGAATGAAAAATGGGCATCTAGGGGACTAAGATGGTCTTTACAAGTCATCACTAAAGAGCAGACATGGACTGTGTGACATCAGATTCTCAGACTCCCATTATTTTGTTGTTCTTAGGTGAGTTTCATTAAACCAGAGAGAAGTTCTCTAATCTCTGAAACTGCACTGGCCCTTTATCTTCTGTGCATGATATTATACACAGCAAGCAACTTTTTTTTTCTGGTTTCCAAACTGGAGATAAATATTACAATTGTGCTTGTGGTGTGAAGCTTTCCTCCTATCAGTTGAAATAATCTCTCATTAAAGTTAAATCAGAGCCAATCAGATGTGGCTCAAGCAATTGAGGTCCCGCCTATCCCATGGGAGGTCCTGGGTTTGGTTCCCAGTGCCTCCTAAAAGGAAGGGAGAGGGAATAAATAATATATAAAAAATAAATCTTTGGAGAAAAGAAGTTAAAGCAGAGTTACTCTGAGATTAGAATGGCAGAATATCTGCAGCCTACACACTTGGTTTCCTCAGGAAGGAGTCTCCCAAAATTATATGCTAGTATTATATTCCAGTTTTAAACTTTTAGAAGTGCATGGCTATATTAAGAGTATCATGGAGAAGCAGAAAGGTATTGAGATCACTCAATGTCTATTTCACCCAAAGTAGGTCAGTGCTTTTATGTTGCTGGGCATATTATAGATGACCAAGAAATATTTCTTGGATTGAATTAAATAAAATTATTAGCCATGCTACTTAATTTCCTGAAAAACATCTCTACTGGTAAAATAATATTAAGAACTAGAACAATAAAATGATTATTTTTATCATATTCATTTATAGAAAGAAAAGTAATTTGAAATTTCTTTTTAAGAGAAACATTGTTTTATGTTTAATAATTAAACAATATCTTTAGAATATAGTTCCTTACTCCTTGCCTAAGATAGCTATAAAATAAATGCACATACATGCCTATTTTCCAAATGAAGAGTTATATACAATCATATCTTTCAATACTATTAGAGTTTCCTGAAAATTCAGATGTATTTTTGAAACCCATAAAAAGAAGATTTTAATTAAATCTTCTAGTAGAAGCATACATCCTTCCAGACTATATTAAAATTTTATTATTTAGGGAGTGGCTCAAGCGATTGGGTGCCTCCCTCCCACATGGGAAGTCCCGGGTTCAGTTCCCGGTGCCTCCTAAAAAGAAGACGAGCACACAATGAACAGACACAGAGAGCATACAGCGAGCACAAACAGCGAGGGGAAGGGTTAGAAATAAATAAGTATAAACAAATCTTTAAAATTTTTTATTATTTAATTAGTTCAGTATCGTTGCTTGAGATTAATAAGAAGGCAAATTTGGACAATAAAATAAGCATCTTCCAGGGTATTCAGGCACTAAGTTCATTAACTCAACTATTGTGCACCTTCTGTGTACAGGCCTTGTTCTATGAGCTGAGGACCCAGAAAAATGCTACCCTGAAGTGAAAAAGATTCAAATAATTATCAAGCAATACAACACAATAATTGCCATTATAGGAGAAAGGGAAAGGATCTCCAAAGGCTACCTAGGAAAGCCCTGAGTATTGCTGAAATCACCTTGCATGTAAAAGAAGAGAGAACTGTAAGGAATGAAATATAAGGATTGAACAAAGTAAGAGAAGGCTCAGGAGGTAGAGCAAGGGGGTGAAAGGAGAAAAAGGAGAGAAAGGGTGGAAGTATTTACTAGTAAGGTAAGTACAGGAAGGACTGAAAGTGCCCTTTGGGTGGGGAAGCAGCGGGGATTTGAGTGAGAACCCGTTGGGCACCGTGGCAAGCGCTGAAGCCCAACCGCAGGGCACTGAGCTGTGAATGGGAGTGGACATGGGCTTCGCAAGTGAAGTTATTCTTTGGGTACGTTTTGGATATTAGCGAGGTGGAGGTGATTTCACATTTTAAGTATCTGTAAGGAGAGCCTTTCTGAATCTACTTCTTGGGTTTTATTGTCGCTACATTATAACTCACCTTTTTTTCTGAAGTTAGAGAGTCTTCTCAAGTACAAACAACAATCGTACTAAAAAACAGTGTAAGTTGCTGCCAACAGATGAAAATATATTTGTTTTACTGCACACTGGAAAAAGAATATTAAACCAAAAGATAAAACTGTGGATACCGGCCCCTCCACCACATGGGGTGTGTTGTTATTGGCAGTCAGAACATAAGCACTATCTAGTGGAGCTCTCAACCCAAACAAGAGACTGGAAAAAAATCGAACATAAAATCAACAAAAGTGAAGATTATGTATTAAATAACTTTGAAGCGAGACAACTGCACCCAGGCTGGCAACACTATATACTACTGACTAAATGTATTAACCTATCTAAAGGGGATTGGTAGTCAGCCATGAAAGCATGGAAAAAGAACAAAAGGGGCAAAGGAGCAATACCTATTGAGGAAGGTCATTATTAAGATAAAATTTGATAGAAAAGGAGGAAAAAGCAGACTGCACTGTTGGAAAGCATGTGTTGCCCACTGGATTTTAGACTGTCTAGCAAAGCTACCCTATTACCAAGATAAATGAATGAATAATGAATAAATGAATTCAACAATTGTTTATTGAACAACTGTTAAGTGCCAGGCACTAGAGATATGTTATACAATCTAGGGATGTTATAGCGCTGAGTGATAAGTGTTGCCGTGCAGAAAGTACAGGGTCCTTTGGGGATATATAAAAAGGGGACCCAAACCTGCTGGAATAGAAAAAGTGAAATGAGAGAATATTTTCTTTTAACCCGAGTCCTGTGTTCCAGGCAGAGGCCTGGAGGTGAGAGAAAGCAAGGCAGGCATTCTAAAAACTCAACAATACACAGTATGGCTGGAGCAAAGAGAGCAAAGCAGGGCATCGTTGCAGTTGTGTTCCTCAGGAAGCAGATTCTGAGACAGAGATTAGCATGCAGGAGATTTATTAGGGGTGCTCTTTACTTGGGAGTCTGTAAGGGAAGGGAAGGAAACAGGATTGAGCAGACAGAGAATTTGGATTATGATGTCATTCCAACAGAGGCCTCAGCCAGCTCCCCTGGGAGTGATGAAGCTGAGATGACCCCTCAGAGTTATCCCAAGTTGAGATGATAACTTGGTGTGGACCAGTCAGTAGATACAGGTAAATCTGAGAAGTGGGTTGCATGACCTTGTGTAAGATGATTCTCTTCAACTAAGGCAATTCTGAAAAATGATGATAGCTGAGGGCTGTCTGCCAGCAGCAGTCCCAGAGCTGGCTGAATAACTTCTCCAGTCCTGAAGGCAGATGTAGCAGCAGAATTACAAGATGATTCTAAAAGGAGAGTGAGACAAATCTGGGAATGTGAGCCCTTGTGGACTTCACATACATGCAAGAGAAAGGTTACTGTAGAATCCTTAAGACCGTGATGTGCAAAGATTTGTGCAAGAGATAAGTTTGGCAGGGGTTCTTTTTTCAGGTGGAAAAGAGACGGAAATGACAAGAATGGAGGAAAACTAGGTGTGTTTAGAGGCTGTTGAAGAAATCCAAGAGAAAAATGATGGTAGCCCAAATGGGGCCATGGCAGTAGGGATGGAAATCAGTAGATGAGTGTAAGAAAAATGTAGTCACATAATGGACTGAAATTGGTTACTGACTGGATGTGAGTGTCAATGGAGAAAGCAGGAAACTTGCCATTCACCAAGGCAAGGACCACCAGAGATGGAGCAATCCCCAGGGGAGGAAGGGGGTTTTAGAGCCATCAATGTGACATGTCTGTGACATATCTGAGTGTTAAGTGGTTATTCCTACAGTTCAGGAGCTGAAAGGAAAGAGGTGGGCTACAGATAGGTGTGCCTTTTAACTTAAAAATAATGAACTAGGGAAGCAGATGCGGCTCAAGCAATTGGGCTCCCATCTATCATATAGGAGGTCCAAGGTTCGATTCCCGGGGCCTCCTGGTGAAGGCAAGCTGGTCCACGTAGAGAGCTGGCCCAAGTGGAGAGTTGGCCTACGCAGAGTGATGGCCAGCGCAGGAGTGCTGGTGCAGAAAGATGACACAACAAAGAGACACAGAGGAGAGACAATAAGAGATGCACCAGACCAGGGAGCTGAGGTGGCGCAAGAGATTGAGCACCTCTCTCCCACTCCGGAAGGTCCCAGGATTGGTTCCTGGTGTCGCCTAAAGAGAAGACAAGCAGACACAGAAGAACACACAGCAAATGGACACAGAGAACAGATAACAAGGGATGGGGGGAGGGGAGGGAGGAAGGAAGGAAGGAAGATCCAAAGGAAGAAATGAGATCTATAAAGAAGGAAAAGAACACCTGGATCAGAACCTAATAAACACCAACATTTAAGGGATGGGCAGATTGAGTGTGGGAAAGGCCAAAAAGGCAATGAAGAAAGGGGAGCCAAAGAACTAGGAGGAAAAATCCCAGAAACAGTAAGTGAGAAACCAAGAAGGGCGGGAGCCCAGAGCAGGTGAGCCACTGTGTTTCTCAGCATTAGGGCCATGACCCTGGAGTGGTGTGGGCTAAAGCCAGACAGCAGTTGTCTCTGGAGTCAGTGAATGGGAGGTCAGGGCCTGAGTCCTGAAAGTTCCTCTTTGGCCAAGAAAGCAGGACAGCTGAAGGTGGGGTTGGGTGGGGTGGAAAGCCAGATATTTTGAATTGCTTTACAATATGGAAACTTAGAAGGGAAACCTGAGAGGAGATAATCTATTGAATGAGATTTAAGAAGAGGTACCAAGACGGTGGGCTCTGGAGTACAAATAGCAGGCGGTTGGAATTATACTCTCAGGCAGGTTTCACAGTAAGAAAAGGAGGAAGGGGCAGCTGTGGAGGAAGGTACGGAAATCAGAGGAGCACCCATGTAATGGCAGGAGGTGAAGTGAGGTCATCTGTGAGAATAAGCAGGGGCAGGGCAGTGTTGGAATTGGCCATTAGGAGAAAGAACGTTTCCAAATAACGAAGAATGAGGAGCAGGTTACCTCGGCAGGCTGCTGTTTCTAAACATTTGACTCATCTAGTCCTTTTTCTGATTTGATGCCCACCAAGCAAATAGTATTGATAAGTTTTCCCTTGAGTTTTCTCAACAATTGTTAGTTAAAATTTCAGTAGTTGCTATTAATACAGGGACAGAATACACTAGAGAGGCTGGTATGAATTTTTTACTGTAAATCATTACATTAACATACTTGTTTTATACCACTTGGGATGGCAGCTTTGGTTAATGTAAATGCCCCTGAACAAATCATTGTGAATAGGCTAATTGTATCTGGACCTGCTAGTCCAGGAGACACACAGCCCTGTGCTAGGCTCGCCAGGCACTCAGGACAAAGGCTCCTGGGGAAGAGCCAGCCAGACTGCTCCTGCCTTCCTGTCTTGATTCTATACATTACTTTAAATTTTACATCTCCAGTTATAGGACACACCTAAAACAAGGGCCACATCAGCAGTAAGTAGACCTGGAACTATCACAATGGGTTGCAGAAAACAGTGCAGATCAATTCCAAAAGAAAAGGATCAGAAAGGGAAAATTTGGTAGAAAATTGCATACAATTCCTGATGTACTGACAGTGAGGCAATCATTCTCTTCTCTAAGAAGCACACCAGTCAGCACTTCATTTATTCATTTAGTAAATATTTATTGATCATCCACTCCCTGCTGGAAAGACAATAATGAGCAAGTGAGATCAAAATCTCCTCTTGAGGTGCTGACTGCTGCTTACTGCCAGGGTGAAAACGTTGAAGAGGTGGTAATAGAATAGAAAAGAATAGAAAGATAACTGAGTCCCTTGCTCATAAATCTCTTCTGTGACTCATTCTAATCTTATTGATGCAATTTTATTTATTTTTATTTTATTTTATTTTATTCATTTTATTTTTAGGAGGCACCAGGCATTGAACCCGGGACCTCATACATGGGAAGGAAGTGCTCAACCACTGAGCTACATCTGTTCCCCTTGACAGAGATTAACTGAAGAATCCTGAGATATATTTACCATAGCAAATAATATGTTGCTCAATAATCTTCAAAAAGGGAAATTGCGTTGCTTAAAAAGAAAGAAGTAATATTTTAAAGTTGAATAATGCATCAAGGTATTTTGCCTCTATTTTCCTATTTTTCCTATTTTAAAAGAATAAACAGAAGCAAATCATAGAGAAAGTTTTTATCCAACAGGTTAGTACAAGATTTGCAACAGAAAGATATCTTGATGATAAAAACAATAAAACATAATAAATTCATATAAAGGTCCAGAGTGAGAATTTATCATCAAAGTACAGTTATATCCTTTAGCGATATTATAATAAGGTCTTGCAATGCTTAAAAAAGGAAAGAATACTAAAAGAAGCAAGTGACAGATGATCTTTACAATACACAAATAATTATTTCACCATATCCCATAGTAGAGCTCTGGCAAAAATAAAAGAAAGAGAGAAGATGAAAGAGGTAATAGAATTTCTGCAGGCTGCAAAAGTTAAATCATTTTTAGTTTATTGTAATGCATCTACACACACACACACTCTGTCTGCAAAACACTCTAAAGGGGGAAAAATTCTTCAAAAGACTAAGATTTGGGAGGATGGGCAAGATGGTGGCAGAGTACAGAGCTCCAAGATTCAGCTCGTCCTACAGTGCAGTTAGGAGTCAAAACAGAGTTATCTAAAGCACCTGTTTGAGGGGTCCAGGAGACAGAAGGGCATCCTGCAACATCCTTGAAAGAACGGAAGAAGACAGCCCGTGTGCAATGAAGATTCACGAGTAGAGCACTCCCTACCACGGAGGCCGGTGCTCATTCCCCACGGCAGCTCAAGCAGCCTTGGGAGCCTATTCCATGGCTGGAGTTGGAAGTTCCATTTCCCAAAAACGGGGGAGGAAGAGACCGTCAGGTACCGAGTTCAGCTACTGATTAGTAAATTCAGCTGACTAAAGTATAAGCCTAAGAACAGCTAAACGTTTGAACCTGTCAAAGTGGGAAAGAGGCTGGTAGCTGCCATTTTAACTCCACCCCTGGCAGGAAGGGAAGTGGGCTGATTGAAAACCACAGTGATAGTAGGGACTGGCTTCTTTCCACCCAGATCAGACTGCAGTCCTATCCTAGGTTTCAGCCCCACCTATGGCAGGGAGGAACCTGGGAGGACGAGCACCAGCCCCTCCAGGCAAGTGCAGGCACTTTGACCTGCATGGATGGATTGTTGAACACATCTGTGGCTCCAGTCCTGCCCCACCCCCTAGGACAGAAGGGGGCCAGGGTTTCCCCAACCTCTCCGGGCAACTGCAGGCACTTTCAGCGTAATGGACTAGATTGTTGCACAAACCTGTGGGTACATCTCTGCCCTCAACAGAACAGGAGGAGGGTGGTGCATCCTCAACCTCTCTGGGCAACTGCAGGTGTTTTTGTCCCACACGGACTAGAGTGATGGGCACTCCTGTGGTTCCTCCCCACCCATGACAGGGCAGAAGGGACAGAGCTCCCCCAGCCTCTCCAGGCAACTGCAGCCACTTTCAGCCTGCATGGACTAGATTATTGGACACATATGTGGCTCCATTCCCACCCCTGACAGGGTAGGAGGAGGGATAGTGAGCCCTCAGCCTCTCTAGGCAATTGCAGTCACTTTGGGCCTGCATGGACTAGATTACTGGGCACACCGCAGGCTCCATTCCCGCACCTGGCAGGGGAGGAGGAGGGCTGGTGCTTCACCAGTCTTCCTGGGCAATTCAGGTCACTTTTGACTCCCATGGCTTAGTTTTCTGCCCACATCTGCAGCTCCATCCTTGCCCCAAGCAGGGGAGGAAGGGGCATGGAGCTTCATCAGTCTCTCCAGGCAAATACAAAGGTTCTTGGCACAGCTTGGAATACTGCACATGGCTGTGGCTCCTTTCCTACCCCTGGCAGGGGAGAAAAGTAGGGGGAGCATCATTGGTTCCTGGGACAATGTGGGCAGCTTAAGTCTCCACAGCTCCCTTCCCTCCCCCTCAAATCTAGTAAAGGGACAAATAGCTTTTAACATCATAATGTGAAGCACTTTAACTTGCAAGTTATACTCAGCTCCTATTCCACAACCAGCAAGGGAGAAAGGGCAAGAAACATGAAAAACAGCTGAAAAAATTGATTGGCTAAATATGTAAATACACCCATTAAATCAGATGCTGAGACACCACCAAAAAAACTACAATCCACACCAAGAAACAGGAAGATATGGTCCAATCAAAGGAACAAGCTAAGCCTCCAGATGACATAAAGGAGTGGGACAACTAATCACAGATGTTCAAACAAATCTCCTTAATAAATTCAATGAGATGGCTAAAGGGATTGAGGATATTAAGACACTGGGTGAGCACAAAGAAGAATTTGAAAGCATACATAGAAAAATACCAGATGTTATCAGAATGAAAGGCACAATAAATGAAATTAAAAATAAACTAGAGGCATATAACAGCACATTTGAAGAGGCATAAAAAAATGATCAGTGAGCTTGAAGACAGGATCTCTGAAAGTGAACATATGAAAGAACAAATAAAGAAAAAATGGAAAAAGTTGAACAGGGTCTCAGGTAAATAAATGATAGCAAGAGACATGCAAACATACATATCATGGGTGTCCCAGAAGGAGAAGAGAAGGGAAAAGGGGCAGAAGGAATATTTGAGGAAATAATGGTAGAAAATTTTCCAACCCTATTGAAGGACATAGATATCCATATCCAAGAAACACAACATACTTCCATCTAAATAAATCCAAATAGATCTACTCTGAGACACATACTAGAATGTCAAATGCCAAAGATAAAGAGAGAATCCTGAAAGCAGCAAAGAGAAAAGAGATTCATCACCTGCAAGGGAAGCCCAATAAGATTAAGTGCTCATTTCTCATCAGAAACCATGGAGGCAAGAAGACACTAGGATGATATATTTCAGAAACTGCAAGAGAAAAACTGCCAGCCAAGAACCTTATATCTGGAAAGACTGTCTTTCAAAAACAAGGGAGAGTTTAGAATATTCATAGGCAAGCAGCAACTGAGAGTGTTTGTAACAAAAAGACCAGCATTGCAGGAAATACTAAAGGGAGTGCTATAGCCTAAAAAGAAAAGATAGGAGAGAGAGGCTTGGAAGAGCATCTAGAAATGAAGATTATATATGTAAAAGTAACTAAACATGTAAAAAGAGTGGTGAAAACAAGATATGACAGGCGGGGGCGGATGTGGCTCAAATGGTTGGGCATCTGTCTCCCATATGGAGGGACCTGGGTTCGATCCCCAGGACCCACCAATGGAAAAAAAAAAAAAAGATATGACAGACAAAACCCAAAGATCAAAATAGTTGAAATAAGAACTAACTTTACCATAATACCATTGAATGTTAATGGATTAAACTCCCCAATCAAAAGGACACAGACTGGTGGAATGGATAAGAAAATATAAGCCATCTATATGCTGTCTACAAGGGACTCACCTTAGACTCAAGGATACAAATAGATTGAAAATGAAAGGCTGGAAAAAGATATTTCACATAAGCAGTAACCAAAAAACAAAGCTGGAGTAGCTATACTTAGATGAAATAGACTAAAAATAATGTTGTTATTAGAGACAAGGAAGGCCATTATATACTAATAAAAGGGGCAATTCACCAGGAGAAAATAACAATCATAAATATATATGCACCTAACCAGGATGCCCCAAGTTACATGAGGCAAACACAAGACTGAATGGAAAAATAGATGTCTACAACAATATTTGGAGATTTCAATACACCACTCTTATCATAGGATGATAGATCGTCTTGGCAGAGGATCAATAAAGAAACAGCTTGAATAATATGAAAACCAAACTAAATCTAATAAACATATACAAAATTTTGCATGCCAAAGGATATATATTCTTCTCAAGTGCTTACAGGTATTTCTCCAGGATAGACCATATGTTGAGTCACAAAGCAGATCTCAATACATTTTTTAAAATCTATACTATACAAAGCACTTTCTTTGATCATAATGGAATAAATCTGGAAGTCAACAATAGGCAGAAAAAGGGAAATTTACAAATATATGGAGATTAAACACAATTAATCTGTGGGTCAAAGAAAAAATTGCAAGAGAAATCAATAAATATATTGAAATAATTGAAAATGAGAACTCAACATATCAGAACCTATGGAATGCAGCAAAAGCAGTGCTGAGAGGGAAATTTATAGCTCTCAATGCTTACATTAAAAAAGAAGAAAGTTATGGGAATCCCTATATTTTTTGTGTAACATTTATGTAATCTAAGTATCTTTTAAAAAACAAAAAAAAAATTTTTTTTAAACAGAAAAAAAAAAGAAAGAGATAAAATCAATGACCTAACTACACAGTGGGGGGAACTAGAAAAAGAACAGCAAAGTATGCCCAAAGCAAGCAGAAGGAATGAAATGACAAAGAACAGAGCAGAAATGAATGAAATTTTAAAAAATTAGAGAGAATCAACAAAACCAAAAGTTGGTTCTTCAAGATCAACAAAATTCACAAACCCTTAACCAGACTGATAAAGAAAAAAAGAGAGAATATGAAAATAAATAAAAATTATAAATGAAAATGGTGGCATTACTACTGACTCCTCAGAAATAAAAGAGAACATAAG
The DNA here is from genome assembly GCA_029593785.1 of Cabassous unicinctus. Taxonomy (NCBI): domain Eukaryota; kingdom Metazoa; phylum Chordata; class Mammalia; order Cingulata; family Chlamyphoridae; genus Cabassous; species Cabassous unicinctus. The sequence continues at coordinate 17,959 of JAQZBX010026809.1, forward strand.
AGGAGAGGATACTGTAAATAACTGTATGAAAACAAACTAGACAATGTAGATGAAATAGAAAAATTCCTAGGAAAATACAAACAACCTACACTGACCCTAAATGAAATAGAAGACCTCAACAAACCAATCACAAGCAAAGAGATTGAAACAGTTATCAAAGAACTCCCCAAAATGAAAAGCCCAGGACCAGATGGTTTCATAGGTGAATTCTACCAAGCACTCAAATAAGATTGAATACCAACCTTACTCAAACTCTTCAAAAAAATTGAAGAAGAAGGAATGCTACCAAACTCATTCTTATGAAACCAATAGCACCCTAATACCAAAGCCAGATAAAGATATTATGAAAAAAGAAAATTACAAGGGAGCAGATGAAGCTCAAGTGGTTGAGAGTCTGCTTACCATGTACGAGGTCTTGGGTTTGATCCCTGGTACATCCTAAAAACAAAACAACAAAGCAAGAAAACAAACAAATGAGAAAACCAATTCTCATTGGGGAGTGGATGTAGCTCAGTGGTTGAACACCTGCTTCCCATGTATGAGGTCCTGGGTTCAATCCCCAGTACCTCTTTTTAAAAATTTATAGATCCATTTCCCTAATGAATACAGATGCAAAAACTCTCAACAAAATACTTGCTAATCAAATCCAACAACACATTAAAAGATTATTCATCATGATCAAGTGGGTTTTATCCCAGGCATTCAGAGGTGGTTCAACACAAGAAAATCAGTCAGCATAATATACCATATTAATAAGTTAAAGAAGAAAAATCACACAATTGTCTTGATTGATGCAAAAAAGGCATTTGACAAAATCCAGCAATCTTTCTTGATAAAAACACTCCAGGACAACCAGCAAGATGGCAGCAGAGTAAAGCGCTCTGAGAATCGGTTCTTGCTACAGGGCAGGTGGTGATGACCCAGAACTATCTAGAGCACTTGTCTGGGGGCTCCAGGAGACCAGAAGTGCATCCTGCAACATCCTTGAAAGAATGGAAGGAGGAGACTGCCCATTTGCAGAGAAGATTCATAAGTAGAGCACTCCATGCCTCGGAGGCTGCTGCCCATCCTCCACTGGAGGCACAAGCCGCCTGGGGAGCTGTTCCATGGCTGGAATTGAAAGCTCCACTTCCCAAAAACAGGGGAGGAAGAGACAGTTGGGCACCA
>JAQZBX010026810.1:0-28730 GCA_029593785.1 Cabassous unicinctus
GAGGAAGCCAAGAAGCCTGAACCCTGGGCAAACGTCGGCAGCTGTCTTGCTCCAACACGTGACAATGGACTTTGGTGAGGAAAGAAACTTGTGCTTTATGGCCTGGTAACTGTGAACTTCTACCCCAAATAAATACCCTTTATAAAGACCAACTCATTTTTGGTATTTCACATTAGCACCCCTTTGGCTGACTAATACACATGATTAGGGAAATACAAATCAAAACTACAATGAGATATCATTTCACACCTATCAGACTAATACACATGATTAGGGAAATACAAATCAAAACTACAATGAGATATCATTTCACACCTATCAGAATGGCCACTATTAAAAGACAGAGATCTACAAGTGTTGGAGAGCTGTGGAGAGATAGGAACACTTCTTCACTGTTGGTGGGAATGCAGAATGGTACAGCCACTATGGAGGACTGTTTGGCAGTTCCTAAAGAAGTTGAGTATAGACTTGCCACATGACCCTACAATACCACTACTGGGTATATACCCAGAACTGAGAGCAGTGACATGAACAGACATCTGCACACCGATGTTCATAGCAACGTTATTCACCTTTGTCAAAAGTTGGAAACAACCCAGATGTCCATCAACAGACGAATGGATAAACTGTGGTCTGTTCACACGATGGAATATTATGCAGCTGTAAGAAGAAATGAAGTTGTAAAGCATATGACAACATGGATGAACCTGGAGGACATTATGTTGAGCGAAGCAAGCCAGACACAAAAGGGCAAATACTGTATGAATGCGTTACTATGAACCAAATATATTGTGTAACATATTGTTTGAGTCAAAAAATATTTTATATGTATCCATTACATTTAATTGAGAAGTGTATATATTCATCTGTGTTTACTTTTTAGTTTTTAATTGTTTATATTTTCAATTATTAAATGTACAAAATAAAGTGGAAAAAAAAAAAAGAGAAAGGCTGGGCATGTCCATGGATGAGAAGAGAGTCCAAGCTGGAGGCAGATGTAGAGATTCAGTTGGGGAGTAGGATTAGGACTCTAAGTTGAAGAACTAGTCTTGCTTCGGGAAAGAGGACACCTCTCAGAATGAGAGAGATGATGAGTGGGGTTTCTGGATCATGTGTAGAGGTTTGGGAGAAGAAAAAAAAAAGGAGTGGTGTGGGTGATACAAGTATGTTTAATTCTGTTTTACAAAAGTTACCATTTAAGCCAACCTATTATTCTTTGTCTTTTTTCTTTCAGCTGTTTGGGGGACTTGTCTGGATTTTGGTGGCCTCCTCCAATGTGCCTCTACCTCTGCTACAAGGATGGGTCATGTTTGTTTCTGTGACAGCTTTTTTATTTTCCCTCCTCTTCCTGGGCGTGTTCCTGTCTGGCATGGTGACGCAAATTGATGCCAACTGGAACTTCCTGGTAAGGGATTTTTATTTTAAGTCTCCTTCAGAAAAATGTGGGAAACTTGTAGATATCTCATTCTGTTCCGAAATGCCTGATTGTATGTTCTCACTGTTGCCTCTAGTGGGAAAGAAGAGGTCAGACCACAGGGTCTGCTATGGTGTCTTGGGGTTGCTTTGCTGGATGGCAGAATCTCAGCTTGTAGAGTCCCATGTTGATAGAGCTGAGCAATCTTTTTGCTATTCCTTTTTGAGTTAGGTGACCTTTACTCAACGACTGTTTTATTTCATACAACCAAATGGATTGCTTTACAGTTATTATATTATTGAACAGATGCCTTTGGGAAATAAATGTTATAACATGAATCTTGAAATTTTCTATTGGTTTATGCTTCAAATATTTAATAAGCAAATAGTCTATTCAGAAAACAAGTAATGGTGTATTCTGCTCTCCAAATAGGAAAAAAGGGAATATTTTATATTTATTATCAGTTCCTATCCTAAATTAACAAGAATTAATGGTTTTAAAGAATGAATTTTCAAACAATACAATTTTTAAAATTATGAAACCATTAAATGGGATCACCTTACTTTTCCTTTTCCCATGTAATGTTTGGGGCTTCTCATGCTTGTGGTTATTCATTCTCTGTGAATTTTTCAAAATGGTCCAGTGAAGCATGAATTACAATTTATTGTCAAGAAGTGCTTTAGTGAAGCTCATGAAGATCCCCCATTATGTTTTTAAAATCCTGTTTTTTAAAATACTTAAATCAGGCCTTTCAACAGGCTTTATAAGCATGATTCTTTGAGGTATGATAGCTTTAGAGCAGATGTTAGAGGAAATATTTGTATTTGTCTTATTTATAGAGCAGTAAAGAAGAATTGTAATACCGGATGTTATCAGCAGTGAAACCTAACGAATGTGGATGTCCTTTAAATCAGCCCAAGGGCAAATGTCAGGCTTAGTGTGAACTGAGGAGGAAGTGTAGCTCAGTGGTTATGAGCACAGGCACTGAGGCCAGATCTGGTTTGCTTAATAACTGTGTAGCCTTGGTCAAAATATTGAACTTCTCTGCACTTAAGTTTCTTCCTCTATAAAATGGTAATGATAATAACTACTTCACTAGATACTGTTAAAGAATAATGGAAATTATATGTGAAACGCTTAGCTCTGTGTCTGGTTTAGAAAACCTTCATTAATCATTGTAATCCCTTATATAGGGTGAGGCTTGCCATTTGAAACTTTAAGAAGGCTTCTCCTTCTTAGGTTGCTAATACAGTCTGTTTCTACATTTTTAGTTTTTTCTCATCAGTGATGAGAAAATATTTCTAAAAACTGGTCAAGTACTAAAGATCAGAGGTCCCTATGTAAGTTACAGATAGATGCTTAACCTCCTTTTTCAAAATGCCTGGCTTTTCCATGATAATGTATGAATTAATCACTCAAGCCCTTGTGTTGATAAGGGCCATGGGGCTCTTTTAGTAGGAGAGATGAAGGTGATATTCATCAGTATAACCCTCCTGGTACTTCAGTACTAGTTGTGATAGCGTACTCACTGCTCCAACCCTCTACCTCTCCCCTACCCACCATGGGGTCCTTCCCCCTGGGACTTTCCTGGACCTCCCAATAGCCCACTAAATGGAGCACCTGGAAAAGCAAGGAATCTCCATGATCTTGCAGTGTCCATCATCCTTTCTAGTTGGTTGATGCATGTGCCTTACCCATGTTTCAATAATATTTTTTTGACTATCAATCTCAGTCTGCTTAGATGTATATTCATGCATACCTCCTTTTTCCTTTTGCTTGTATTGAGTACTCATTGGCATTGAGTGCAATAATAAATATCCTTATTAATTTAATTTTCCTAAAGTTTTCATTTCCCCCAATTTACAGCATTGTATCTGATGTCCAGACAATATAAGAATTGTTATTTTTTTTTAATTATACCACCACAGGAAAGGGGCAGTCAGACTTGGAAAGGGCTACCAGTCTGTTCCAAGGTCAGCTGCATAGACTATCTTGTGGTTTTTTTGTTTGGAATAGTCTACTCTTCCTGAAAAAAATCAGTAATAGCAACACACACCTCACAAGATGGGGATGTCACTGCACAGTGCTTGTCCCATGCTGGGGGGCATATTGCAAAGAGCCAATTGTTGCTTTCAAGGAGTTTAAATGCTTGCTGGATTTGGAAAGAACTCCTTTTTTTCCTCTTCATTTACAACTTTCTGCATACTCTTGATATTTGATCACACACATATTTTTGATAGGTTTTGAAATATACCTTGTATGTTTTCAGCCAGAAAATTTGGGGGCCATGCATACATTATGGAGTTGTCACCAGATGGTAAAAATTTTTAATTGCTGCATTCTGCAACCATTAGACACATTTATTGCACACAAAAAAAGAATTTTTTGTGTGCAAAGGGATGCTGATGCAAAGTACCAGAAATCTGTTGGGTTTTATAAGGGGTATTTATTTGGGGTAGAAGCTTACAGTTACCAGGCTATAAAGCATAAATTACTTCCCTCACCAAGGTCTGTTGCCACGTGTTGGGGCAAGATGGATGTTGATGTCTGCAAGGGTTCAGGCTTCCTCGTCCTCTTAAGGCTCCATTGTCCCAGCTTCTTCCAGTACCATCTGTAGGCTTGGATAAGTCTCGTCTGTCTCCTGGGGCTCGTTCCTCTCCGGGCTCAGCTGCTCTGCTCTCTCCACAAGGCCAACTGTAGACTAACGGCTCGTCTCTTTTCCCCGGGTCTCTGCTGTGTCTAATGGAGCATTCTCTCCTTTCTCATGTATCTGCTTCTCTTTGTATTTACTTCCTGGGGCTCCATGTACATTAAAACTCCAGCCAGCTCCTCTGCCTTGTCGTTTTCTCTGTGAGTCCTTGCCCACCAAGTAGGTGGGGACTTGAGGTCCTACTGATGTACCCAATCAAAGCCCTAGTCATAATTTAATCAAGTAAAAGTGAAACCTCTGAATTCAATACACTCTAAGGGTATCACTAGCCCAGAGGAACAGACGAGTTTACAAACATAATCAGTATTTCTTCTTGGAAATGATCAATAATATCAAACTGCCACAGCTGCCTATATACTATGTGTGAAGGAAACAAGAATGCATTTTGATAAAGAATTTAAATTTTCTAAACTTACTTGTGGGAGAGTGACTACAGTATTTCTTGTGACTTTCATTGATCATGAGATTAAGTTAACATTTATGGTAGATAGCTTTGATATTTTTCCTAAGTTTTCTAGCTTTGTTATAAATGAGAAAATAAAAATATAATATGTAATAACACATATATAAATGCTAAAATCTTACCCATTCTAATTTGGGGGAAAGAAGCAGATTTTGGTTTTGAAATGTTTTTCTTTATTGGATTTTTGTCGAGTGGAAAGAATACCATTTTGCCTAATTTTAAACAAGAGATACCATATTTACATTTCTTTCTTTTGTTTTTTTTTTTTTGATAGAGGAGGGTAGATGTTTAGAAAAGATGTATTTTAGAAAAATAAGAGCTGTAAGAAAAGTCCTGTGCAGTTAAACATGTTTTCCTTTATTCCCCCAAAGTGTGACTGGTACATGTTTGATTATAATAACTCTTTGCCTGTTATAGATACCATTTAATATTTTAAATGTCCTGAGCTGTCTTTTCTATCCTCTTTCATTTACTCGTTTGACCTTTATGACAGTTCTTTAAGGAAGACAAATAGAATTGTCCTCATTTTACAGATAAGAAAACTGAAACTAAAAGTGGCTGTTGACTTCATTTCATTCTGCTACCATGCAAAGCAGGATTTATACACTACAGCTTTTTAAAAAAAAAATAGCTATTCATTTAAAGTTTGGCTTTGAAGCTCAAGAGCAAAACATGGGCTCAAGATAAGAATGTGGGAAATATTCACATGTTCGTGAATAAAACGAGCTATGACTTGAGCCTGAGGTTACCCAAGGAAAAGGTGAAGACAAGGTATAGAACTCTGGGGTATAAGCACTGAGAAGACTGGCAGAGGACTTCAGAGTATGTGAAGGGGACTAAGAAGGGTGATGGGGTCATCTCCTAATGGGACAGTGTCAAGGGCTTAGGACAATTTTTGACAAAGGGTGGTCCCTGACCAGCAGCAGGGACCTGGGAGCTTGTTAGAAATGCAGCTTCTCTGGTTCCACACAGTCTACTGAATCAGAACCTCCGAGGGTGGGGCCCAGTAGTCTGCTGTGTATTTAGCTTTCCAGGTGATTCTAATGCACACTAACAAGTGTGAACCACTGGTTTAGAATAACCCATCTGCCTTGTCCAAAGCAATGAATGAACCTTGTGAAAGTTCTTCTTGCACATATCCTACACCTAGCAGGAATTGGAATAAGGCATCCAGAATGGGTAAATGTAAATGTCGAAGTGGCTCTCAAGTGGCAGGGAATATTTATTTACGTATATATACCTGGCCCCATACTAAGCCCTAGAAATGCAATGGTGAATAAGACAGACCTGGTAGTGGCTCTCAAAGAATTTGTTGTGATAGACATTGGCAATAAAAAAGTTATATAATTGATACAGTAATTAAAATTTTGTTATGGGCCAAGAAAGGAAAGCTCAGGGTGGCAGAAGAGCATATGTGTCATCTCACATGCACTGGAAAACAGACTCTAAGATGGATTTAGATGTGGGATAGGTTAGTTTTAATTTTGGGTTGGAAGGAGGGGAGATAATGCCCGTGAAAGATAATGGGGGTAGAAGTAGGATAAGGCAGAAAAAGTCTCAGATCATGATGTAGATTGATACGGTCTTGGCCAAATCATTGAGAAGCTCCAGCATGAAGACTGCCCATTAAGTGTCTTGTTTTGGGCAAAAGCTGTCAAGCACTAGTACCCGCAGGAAGAATGTGGCCTTGGCTCAAACACTGCACCAGATCCCAAAAGCACTGAAGCTGGAGTCTGCCAGCCAACAGTACTCCTCACTGCTTCACTGCTGAACATTAATTTCCTTTTTGAAGGAAAATGTGTGCCGTGCACCATCATGCATATGCTACATCCCCTCCTTGCACCGTGTGGATCCATTCTTCATACATATTTGAGGAGTTGTTCCTCCAGGATTCCAGTGTGCCTTTTTCTTCCTGAAGGAGAACTTAGAAAGGTTAGAGGGACAATATAGCCCCCGTCACTGGGGTTGATCTTGACCCCACAACTGGTACTCATCATCTCTTTCTTCCACTGTCCATTTAAATTCCTCTCACTCACCTATCATCTCTACTGGTCTTGATGGTTTACCCTGTGGTGTTACCCTAACCCTCATCCCTGATCCCTGGTAACCTTTTCAGACCAGGGTTGCTTCACTTATCCATTTACAATCACACTTGGGCTAAAGAGTACTAAGTGGCCCCCAAGTGGATCATCTGAGTTCCATGTATACTCCTTTCTGCCCTCATCGTGTAACAGTAGCCCTACCTTCTCTTGATAATAAGGATTGAGTAAACTTGCCAAGATGGTGACTCTTCTTCTTGCCTGCTGGTTCCTAGACACAAGAAGTCCAAAATGCCCAGGCAGCAACCATAGCTTGTAGTTCAATGAGCCCCTTGCCATAGCCTCTAGCTAGACAATGTCACTTTGGTCCCTTCTAACCAGCTCAGAGTTGTGGGGACAGAAATCATAAAGTCATTTGGTGGGCCATTGGGAATGATGGTAAATGGACACATTGCTATTTCCACCCCTTGGATACCATTTTTCTTATTGGGAACACAGTATATATATATAAACTTCTTACTCAGCTTACCGCTGCATTCTGAAGGATGGCAGCCACTCCTCACAGATTATTGCTATCAGGATGATGCTTCATTTGTGCCTTCAGCCAACCATTCCATTGTGCCTTCAGGGCAGCAGCTTCTGGATGATTCAGCCAGTGAGTCCCATGGTCATGGACTCATGCCCATTTCTCCTTCACTGAGAAGTTGGTCCCTTATCAGGTGCTGTGAGAAAATCACTATGCAGGTTGCTGGAGTTCTGGAGCGGGGCATGGAATCTGCCATGTATAATTAAGAGTAGAAGAAGTTCGTTGGGTGGTAACATATGTGAAAGATAAAGGGAGAAGAAACAGGATTGGACAGGGAAAGCCTTCAGGCCACAATTCAGTTCAACACACATGAATAGGAAGGGGGAAGCAAAATTGGGTGGGAATAGAAAGGGGGAGCAGGGTCAGGAACAATTCCTTGTAAAAGGTCTGAGATTTAAGTTATAGAACGTTTCCTATAACTTTCCACAGTAGCTGCTGTTCAGAGAGGTATGAGTGTGCTCTCAGATGAGCTGGTAAAGAACTCTAGGGTCATATCAAACCAAAAGTTGCAGGCCATGTCACAAAAATTTTTCCTTTCCTTTCCAAATAAAATACGTTATTTCTGAGAATCCATCTTGGTAAATTCAATGAATGACTAATGATCCCAAGTGTATTTTTCTCTTAATCATTATTACTAAATAAGACCCAGCTCTATCATCTTTAATCCCTAAAAGGTAGTGACGTCTGAACGTGAATTTTAACCTTCACCGTTTAACATCTGTTGAATGACCACAGCATGTCTGGGAGCATTTCTCCTATAAGATTAGGCACACGATCGGTAGTAACACTTTTCTTAAAATTTTTGAAGGCATTGGTGGGTCAGTTTACAAGTTAGAGATGTTAAATAGAACTAATTGTTAGCTGTGTGTGCCTTGATAATTCTCACTCCTGGTCAGTTAAATTTGATCTAGCAGATTGTTCTAGGCGTATTAACAACAGTTCCTGTGAACGATATTTTTGCTACACGGGCATTTTCAGAGATAGTACAATGTTCTGTGTTGTAATATTGTTACATCAATAATAAAGGCAGTTTGAAAGGAGGAAAGAATGTGGACTTTGGAGCCAGACAAACCTATTTGGGTTTCAGTTCTCCCTCCAGTAGTTAGCTTTGTTTTTAAAACAGAGATAATAAATTGTGCCTGTAAGAATGAGTGATAATGAATATTAATTGCCTGGCATATGGGAGCCAATAACAACAATAAAGAGCAATATGTTGATGGCATATTAATTCAGGTAAGGCATTGTGAAGTTTAATAGAGTTAACCTCATAAACAATTGAGTTTGTAGGAAAAGTTCCTATACTTTTTGTCAGTGTATGTCATTGACTTCTTTGCCTCAATAAGCCTTTGGTAATCTTTCAGTATATGGGGTAATGATCTAATGGATAAAATAGTAATTGCTCAAAAACCATTCTAAAATGTGTGTATTGTATTATATATATGACTATCACAAAAAGATACTGTTTTACTTGAATTTTAAGGATAGACTATGTTATTCCTTTTTATATTATATTAATATTGATCTCTGTGGCACCTTAATCTAAACTGGAATTATACATTTTATTATAAAATTCTGTGTATGAGAAGCTTTGCCACTGTGCCAATTAAGATAGGTTGGTTTATTTTCACTGGATTCTAATAGCCTGACATTGCTGAAACAGCCAAAATAAACAGTGAATGTGAAGTTAAGATTATTTGATTAAATGTTCTGATCTTCCTGAACCTAAACTTCATCATTAGGAATAAGGAATAGGAAAAAAAAAATTTTATTTTTAAGTGTAGATATCTTTCTTTTCCCGTCTCTTCCAGGATTTTGCCTACCATTTTACAGTGTTTGTCTTCTACTTTGGAGCCTTTTTACTGGAAGCAGCAGCCACATCCCTGCACAATCTGCATTGCAATACAACTACCACTGTACAGCCACTTCTGAATGATAGCCAGTATAACATAAATGTAGCAGCCACAGTAAGTGTTCTATTAGAACAGTTTACCAAGTGCTTCTTCTCCAATGCCAAAATCTCCAAAAAAACCCTTTAGAAAACAGTTTTCTTTAACTATAGCCAGTAGCTTTAAACATATAATTGCTTTTTATCTGTACAATAACACTATGAACCAAAGTACTATTATTATCCCCCAGTTTTAGAATGATGAAATGGAGAGAAAAAGAGGTTGGCATTCATGTAGCATCATAGCCAGTCAGTGGTAATGCTTGGCCTGGCACAACAAAATCTACTTTGTAAAAAGAATTAATTATGCTGTTTTCCTTCTTGTAACTTCAGACAAGAAGGGAGCTTTGTTCCCAGGTGCGTTCTTCAGTATTCAATACCTGTTTATGAATCATTTTAATTTGCTAAATAGTTATTAAGAGCCTACCATGTGTCAGGTAATTTAGTAAGAGCCTACCATGTGTTAGGTAATTTGAAATAAGTTGCAGTTCCTCTCATTGAGGAAAGTAAAGGCTAGTGGGGAAGACCATTGAAATAGATAATATACAGATGAAATACAATCCATGGGAAATTTTTTCAAAATATTCTTATCCACTTTAATTCATATACTAGAGAGAGTTTGTCATTTTGCATTTGAAGATATGATCTGTTATTTCCGTGGTTTATAGATCATTTTATGATGTCAGAAGTCCAAATTATTTGAAATGTCTTGATGGAAATGGTCTATATATGCACTATACAATATAGTAGCCATTAGCCACTTGGGACTATTGAGCCATTGAAAAGTGACTGATGAGACAAAACTGAATTTTTAATGTTATTTAATTTTAAATAATTAAAGTGGGAATGCAGCAGAAATGTGGCATGGCCCTAGCTTTGAAAGGTTTGTAATTTAGATCAGTGATTTTCATATTTCATTTTATAAGAATGGAACCCTTTTACTTAATGAAATCTTCCTTAAAACCCAATCAAGGTGTTGGTGGTGGGGTGATGTATGGGACCCCTGTATGATGTTATGCTTGTTTATTTTGTAAGTTCACAACTTTTACTATATACTTATTGTTTATGTATGTTCATGTATGAATGATATACTTCAATAAAATTTAAAAAAATAATAGAAACACACACAAACCCAATCAATGTAGAAGATAAAAGCATAGTTGCCCCAATTGGCATGGGAGTAGAGGGCTTCGAATGATGCCCATATGCCCTCTCATAATGCCACCCGTCCCCACCTCATCATCCCTGAGGTATCTCATGGAACCCTTGTGATCCAAAGAGCACAGTTGGAAAGCCACTGGTTTTAATAATTTTACAAAGCAAAGAAAAGTTTCGGGACTTGGAATTGACTTTTTTTAAAAACCAGGTGTCCTTCCCATTAGTCATCAGTTCCCACTGGATTTTTCTTTGCATGTTTCTTCCATCAATCTCCCCTTTTTAACGGTGCAGTCTAAGTTCTCATTTCTTCTCTCCAGTTATTGAAGTAGTCTCCTAATTAGTCTACTGATAGTTGCCCTAAGATTCTGCTTTCACAGGCATGGTAGATACTCAAGTCCTTGATGGTTGGCTGATGTCATTATTCTTCTGACATTGCTTTTCTTAAGTTCAGTGTTCTCCATAGTGTGACTGTTCTGTCTGTCCCTCTTCTGTGACTTTGTCCCTGTTATTCTTCTCTTTCTCTCTCTTCCTTAAGTCAAGCTGCCTCAATAAACCCCTTCCTGCTTCAAGTTCTACATCGAGTCCCATACACTCCAGCCTAAGTTAATCTGCATTTTAATAGCAACTTAAATATATAAACCATTCATTTGTGACACTATCTTTATAGTTCCTTGCTTTTCTTTTTATTTCAATATACCTGAGATAGAGAAAACGTCGTTTTCACTAATAATAGGTATCAAAAGAGGTTATTGTCATTCAAGGACAATGTCAAGACTAGAGATGTATCAGAGAGATGACCAACAGAAGAAGGATGGAGAGAATAGCAGAATAATAAACTGCAAACTTGTTCTATAGGTGAATCTGATATTCATTCCCGAGCTATAGTTTCATGGTTAAGAATCCCTGTACTAAATCTTAATGTTTTATCATATTTTACTGTTTGTCTTGTATTTTTCTATGGATCAAAGCCCCAAAACGCTGAGAACAGTATCTCCTATTTATTTAAATACCCCCAACTAGTGTTGTGCTCATAGTTGGTGCAAAGAAGTCCTTGTTGAATACTAACAACAGTAGTTCAGGGCACAGTGCAGTCTTGTGCATGAGAACTGTCTCCCACACAAGATAGAGCCAACCTGAAGGCTCATTGCCATGGGTTTTCTTTGCTCAGTTCTAAAATCACTTTGCATTGTTACAGAAATAATCTAAAACATACTGAGTTCTGATAGTTTCTTTCTTTCTTGGCTGTGAGACCACTATTTGAATAAATACCTCATAATGAGTTTTTGAATTCAGTGGCTGCATTTTTCACAAGCACTAACAAGTGAACCCAGTATGTGCATAAATGTTCAACATAAGGCCGTCCACAGATGAGAAGATTTCTAGGGGTTAGAATGTTTAAAGGAAGGAGTAATGGTATGAGATGACGGGACAGGACAGTAATGCAAATCAAAAGTAAGTTAGTCAGTCTTCAAATAATTGTTCCTTAGGATGATGGTTTCCTTAAAGTCAGTGTTATAAGTTGATTGAATTTGTGTTTCTTTTTCCCTAGATTTTTGCCTTTGTGACAACAGCTTGTTATGGTTGCAGTTTGGGTCTGGCTTTACGAAGATGGCGACCGTAACACTCCTTAAACCCTAACCGTCCGTGTGTTGGTTTCCTTTATGTACTTCATATGCCTGGTCAATTTACATACTATTTTGTCCAGATGTAACAACATTCTAAAAGTAATAGAGAGAACTCAAATGCAAGTTTTGGTTCCTTTCATGGACGCAATCTGAATTTTAATATGATGTTAAACAGAGAAATGGTCTTTTATCTCACTTTTTAATTCTACATCTATCTTTCTTTTTATTTTATTTTATTTTTCAGAAAATTGCCTTTATAGCCATAACATAAGTAGATATTCTTCTTGAAAAAGTCCTATCCCTAATCTTTGGTTGCTGTGTCACCTGAACCTTAATTTTAAAAGGTAACCAAAATTCCCTAAAAAACACATTTTAAGCAGGCTTCCTACTGAACCCTATCTTTTAGTGTAAAACAGGGGTTGGCACACTTTTTTTTTATAATGGGCCAAATGATAAGTATTTTAGGCTTTGCAGACCATGCAAGCTTGGTCACAATTACTCGACTCTGTCATTGTAGTACGAAAGCAGCCATAGGCATCATGTAAATGAATGATCGTGGCCGTGCTCCAATAAAACTTTATTTATCAAAACAGGTAGCAGGCTGGACTTGACACATGGACCTTAATTTGCCAGCCTCTAGTGTAAAATCTTTTTATGTGTTCTTTATTGATCTGATCAGGAAAGGTATGAAACTAATTAGACAAGCTACACAATAGGTTCATTATGCAATCATCATATTACCTTTGTATTAAGTAGTCTAATATTTACCTTCAGAGGGGTATATAGTTTCTCAAGCTACTTCAAGCACCGTCTTGGGTAAAGGAAAAAGTAAGTTATAAAGTGAACCCTAGTTACCTAATCAAATGAATGGTCTCCTAACAACTGGGCAAGACCCTCATCTGACATCCTTAAAGTGTTGTCCCCAGAGATCATTAATCCTTAATGGAATTTGTATTTAGCTCCTTATGTTTTACTTTGGATTTATTTATACTTAAGAATACAGTTGTTTGCCCTGTGCATGAATATATGAATTTGAGTGTGTGGATATGTGAAGCTTTTCCAAGTAGAGCTCCCTAAAGAGTTAACTTTTTACTTTTGATCATTTTGCAATACTTTCTTAATTAAATTAGAATAGATTGAAATAGGACTTATGGTTGTAGAGCCTTACATGTTTTGATAATAGCCCAGACATCTATGTTGCCTCTCCACTGGTGACAGATATACAAAATCAATTTTTAAAACAGCATCTGGTATAAAAACTTTCTCTGGCCTAATAGCACAGAAAAGTATTTTAACCCACCTATAGGAACCCTGGTCATGGAAATGTACCAGAATGGCTTGAATGGGAGGACAAGTTAGAGCTAGGCCCCGTTCCCACCCTACTGTCCAAGAAGGGTATTTGCTCTTTGCCCTAAGAGGGCTACTCTGGGAAAAGAGTCCTTTTTGATTGTTGTATTCTTTCAGCCCTTTTTTTTTTTTCACTGAATCTACCCCTAACAGTGCCACATATATGTTGGGCAATTAGATTTCATGAAATATAAAACAAGCATGAATGAATAGTGTGATTCCTGATGAAATGCTGTTTATCTAATCCCTAAAAAGAAGAACCATGTTATATTGGGTTTATGCTATAATTATAAAGGCAAATGCGTGTTTCCATATGTGACTTAAGGAAATCAGTCTTATGACTTTTTACTCATGCCATATATTTTCTGTAATATTCTACTTTCTTGGTATTTCTAGCTCCGTATGACACGCCTAAACCTGTATTATGAATTGTGTATTACGAAGTCATAAATGTGCCATAAGGATATATAGTCCATTCTAGTTGGGATTGTTTAAAGTTATTCTGCTAGATTTAGTTGTGAGATATTATTTTTGTTTCTAAGATATAACAGGTCCATGCTTGATGGCATTAAATTAAATGATTTCATTATAATGCTTTGGTGGCACTTTTGTAAATGGATTGCTTCTAGATCATTAAGAACCAAGCCTAAAACTCAACTAACTGTGAATTCTTAGATTCGTAGATTAATCATAGTCTATGTTTGTGAGTTGAGTGACAAAGCACTTGAACAAAAATTAAAGCATTTAAGAATTTCTTTATATATGTTAGCTGTAAAAATGAGAAAATATTGGTTGGTTTTAAAATCTGGTAACTCCATGATGAAAAGAAATTTATTTTATAAGTGTTATGACTCTAATAAAGTATTCATGTGGTAATCTTTTTGGTTTCTATTTTTCATACAGTTCAATTTGAAATGCAGTTAAAGGTTTGATATGAACTTGACAGTTTTGGAATTTCTTATCTTATATAAAAGAGTCTGCTTTTAAAATTTCTATTTAAAAGAGAGCCTTACTTTGACAATGTCAGTAAACCTTTTCTCTTTCATGAAGGTTGAAGAAGTAAATCTTTGCAACTAATATGCTGAAAAAATTTTAAAAGAGTGTTATATTCTGTTTTCTTTAAGAAAAAAACATAATTGTTTCTGTCTCAGTACTCTCCTATTTTACGTATTTTATATCTCTAAATATGTGAAACCTTCCTGTGACCCCCTTTTCCCCAATGAAGGTTTTAGCAGGATGTTTAATAATATAATTGTTTGTGATAGATGTCATCATTTAAACTTTCTTTGCATAACCAGTGACTTACAAGTCTAGCTGTATGAAGGTCAAACATGCATCATGGGGAAACGGTTAGGCTGCTTAGGCCTGCAAAGGTCCATGGAGGGCTTAGTTGCAATAATATTTCTCTGGACTGTGTGTTTCTGGGTAGAAGTTTACTCTGGGTGGACTGTGGGGCTTCATTCAGCTCAATTGCCCATTGCCTTACATCAAGTCAGCCCTTTCCTGAATTAGCCTGGCTCCTTGGTCATCCCTGGAACAGACTTCAGAAGCATTCTGTAGTCTGAGATACACCATTAGATCTTGACACACGGACTATGAATTTCTACCTCTTTGTAGGCTAGACTCTGATTCTAAGTCATCGTCTTTTGGGTTCTGTCCTAAACGTCATGCTTCAAGTTTAAGCCAGCGTCTCAGGTGGCACCTTAATGTAGTCATAGGGAGAGGTCCAGATTAAGGGGAGGTAATCATCTTTAAAATATATATATTTTAAAATATTTAACATTTTAAAGCTTAGATTTTTTAAAAAGAGTATTTTGCTTATACTTTTTAAGGCTGTGCCCCTAACAGTGGGTCTATGCTAGTTCCTCTCTCCAGAGTCCTCTCCTCTCAGATACTCACAAGGCTTTCTTCTGTGCTCTACTTGGATCTTTCTCAGTTGTTATCTTTAGAGTGAGCCCCCCTCCCACCCTGAGGACCCTATTGAACTTGAATCCCACACCAGCTTCCTGTTCTGCTTTTCTGCTATATTTTTCTCCATGGTATTTATGACCATATAAAATAGTATATATTTTATTTATTTTGTTTGACCTCTTCTCCACTAACATGTAAATTTTATATAAAGAAATCATCTGCTTTTTTCACTGCTATCTGCTCAATGCCTAAAATAGGGCATTAAAAATAGCGGGTGCATAATAAATATTTGTTGCATTAATGAGTGAATGGATATTAATGGCAATACCTTGCTCTTGTGTTCCAGTCAATATATTCTATAAAAATAGATCTTGTTAGCACCTGAAAATTTCTAGTATAAAATGATCAGGTGTTTTTACCTCACTCTGGATGTATTTAGGGTAACTTTTAATCTGACAGCTTCTCTAGCAATTAAATATATGTCTATAGTAAAAGTGCTATATAATAAGGTCCTCTATAGCAGAGGAGTTGTGCATGTGAAACTTAGGCAGCCTAACTAACCTTTAGAGAGCTTTGTTCACATTTATTTCATTACTAAAGATGTTACTGTAGACTCAAGTGACTTAGATAATCCTCAAAGCATTGTCAGAACTAAGAACTAGTTGTCAAAGGCTCTTGTTTTTCAATAATTATAATGAGAGTGGAGGGCTATTGCTATTAGTTTTGACCAGAAATTATTTTCAGCATTGTTCTCAGTCTTATAATAGGTGGAGGTATCTGTGTATGCTGTGTGGTATTTTAATTTTTCATGTCTTCCAACTCCAGGATTTATCCTGGGATATGAATGAGTGGTCTCCAAGAGGAAGGATATTGTTGAATTCCCCATGTGCAGTTTTATTGCCTCATCCTAAGTATGCCTGATGCCCCGGGTCAATGTATAATGTACAGCTGAAACAGTGAAATCCTGGTGCATCAGAAGTCCACTGGGGCTACACTGCCTTTTCATGAAAATCATGTACTTTGTTAATAGTTAAATATGCCATCTCGTTAAATATACCAAAACTGTGTGTGGAAATTTTTGGAAGACAAGCAGTCTCATTTATTTATATACATAACTTTATAAAAACATTTAAAAGTGATGGACCAAACATTTGTTAAAGACAGTTGGTTTTAACAGTTGTCTTTAAATTTTGATAGCTTGCCCTTATTTATATATGTAAAATAGATTAAGTAGTATCAACTTATTTTAACGCTTTGTAAATAATTTTATTTACATCATAAAATATGGTGAAAGTATTTTCTTCTGTTCCTCTGTGTAATAGGTTATCTGTTACATCTTTTGGAGGTCACAAGAATGGAGCATTGACCTAGGGGTCAGGAAACTGGATTTATCACCTTTGTTTGGATGGAAAAGTTAAATAAGATAAAAAGGTGAAGGGTCTCCTGGAAGGTCTGGCAGTAGTAGGCATTGGCTTTTATCTGTATCTATGCTTTGGTTTCCTGGCAAAATGATAGCTACTCCAGCGGCAAAGTTGCCTAAATCTCAAAAACTGACTCTTGGCCAATAAATTTTTATAGAACCAATAAATTCTCAGCAAATGCTATATTATTGTTCTCATTCCCAAAAGGAGATGACTAAGTTGTCCTAAATAAGGATTTTTTTGTTTTGTTTTTTTTTATTTTTACTTTAACAGTTATGTTTTCAGTGTGGACTAGGAAAGTATAACTTGCACATCAAAGACATGGTTCATGGATATGATTCAGCAGGGAGCTAAATAAGCATTTAAACAGGAGAAAATTTCCACTTAAGAGCTGTACAACAAAGTGAGTCACTCAGTTTATCCAAGCCTATATCCTCATCTCTCAATAGTAATCATACTTACAAAATGGTGACAGTTAGGTCTTTTGGAAAGAAGAAGCCAAGATAAGGCTAGAAATACAAGAGATTGATTTGCAGTAATGCCCTTAAAAGATAAAGACAAGAGGGAGCAGGAGTAGAACGGTAAAGCCTTCTGGCCCTGATGCAGCTATCTTTTAAGGAGAGGGTGAAATTAGATTATGTAGCAAGAGCCTCCAGTTCTGAGAAAGTCTCAACCAACCTAACGGAGCTCGAGCACAAAGATTACTCGCAGAGGAGTCCCGCATTAACTGGACGTGATGAGCCTGTGTCCCAACACCACGCTCAGTCATTGGCTGGGAATTGCCCAGAAAGAACATGGCCTCAGCTTGGTAGCTCAAAAGCTGGAGGAAGATTGTGGTACATTGAGTAATGTACCCTAGAAAAAAACAGAAAAAAAACATCTTAATCCAGTTCTTCATCTTAATCCAGTCCCAATAGTGTGAACCCAGTGTAAATAGGACCTTCTGAAAATGGTTTTAGTCAAGGTGTGACCAACTAAATCAGGATGGATCTTAACCTTATTCTTGGAGGCGTCATAGAGAAGGCCACAGAGAGAAAGCCAGAGAGAGCCCATGAGGAAGCAAGAAGTGGAAAGTCAACAGAACCCAGAAAGAAAGGAAAAGACACAGCCATGTCCATTACCCTGTGACAGAGAATCCAAGGACCCAAGGATTGCCAGCAGCCAGCCCCAGAATGCCAGTTTGCAGAGAGAAAGCATAGCCTGACTGACGCCTCAATTTTGTACTTCTCCTAGACTCAAACTCATGAGCCAATAAATTCCCATTGTTTAACCCATTTCATGGTATTTGTGATCACAGCTGAGAAACTAATACAAAGAACACGAAGGCACCTGCAACTGTAGGCTGTCAGATAACTGCACTCCCTGTGTTTTGAGAGTCACTTCTCCGGGGTTCCAGTGGGCCTCTCATCCTCAGGGGAGACTTAAAAGAGGAAGGTTAGTGGTACAAACCTCAAGCTCCATCACTGCAGTTCATCTTGAGGCCACACATGGCCCTCATCATCTCTCTCCCTCTCTGTTCTGAATTCCTTAAGAGCGGGCATCTCTGCAGGTCTTGGTGACTTACCTGATGTTGTGACCCACACTCTCATTCTTGGCAACAACCCCCTTTTTAAGTGGGGGTTGCTGTACTTGACCATTCACAATCACAGTTGGGCAAGGGAGTACCAAAAAGGTGCCCAAGTGGATCACCTGAGTTCCATACATATTTCTCCCTGTCCCTGGTATGTAATAACAGCCCTGCCGCTTCCTGATCGGCATCATTTAATGCTGCCAAATGGCGACTCCTTGCCGGCTGATTCCTAAAGAGTTCACAATGCCTGGGTAGCAGCCATAGCTTGTAGTTCAGTTAGGCCCGTGGTCTGTCCTCTAGAAAGAGTGAGCCATGCAGTACCCATGTGCAAGGGCATGAATCACAAAGTACACAGGGGGTCATTGGGATTAATGGTGAGTGGGGCCACTCCTGCTTCCACCTGTTAGTTCCTAGCTCCATGGGTTCTTCCATTTGAGGGCAAAATATCTCAGAGGTCTCGGATTCAGTGAGTGGCATCCAGGAGGATGGCACTCTGCCCTCACAGGCTTTATGCTGGTGCTTTCAGCAGGCCATTCCAACACTCTTATCAGGCTGGTTGCTTCTGGGATATGATCAATGGCCATGGTTATGGGCCTATCTCCCTGGTTGGATGCTAGGTTAAGTAGGATTCCATGCCTCTAGATTAGGCACCCCATAAGCCCACTGTTCATGAACCTGTGTGTATTCTCACCTTGGAATACTTTTCCTTCCACACAAAGTGCATGAGAAGTTGCACTGCTCAAAGCTCCACCCATTGCATGATTTTCTCTCACCTCTGTCTTTCAAGACCACCCCCGAATGTGGCCATGATGCAGCTATCATTCATTTTCAGCTTGCATCCAAATAAGGGATTTCTCATACGGCCAGAGGAGTGATCTAGAGGAAGAGCTCGTGGGTGACAGTGAGGTCTATACTAACTGTTCTTGCTCCTTCTGCCCTCTGCTGCTGCTGGGGTTTGATCCCTAATCTAACACTTCCACCTTCTGATGGACTGTGACATGATTGGCCCAACAGAACCTAGCTCAGTTCTGGATACCTGGTCACTTGATGTCCGATGCTCTAGCATCTGACTGAACCAGAGCACAGTAGCGTGGTAGAAACTGCTCCTAAAGATGCTATGACCTTGCTGCAGAACCCCAGGGGCTGGCATGATTGTGGCCCATTCAGTAGGGCTGCTTGGACCTGTTGAAGAGCACTTTCTTGCTCTAGGCCCCACTCAAAGCTGGTTCCTTTTTACATTAACCAGCATAATGGGCTAGAGCAGTACTCCTACACATGAAATGTGCTGCTTTCAGAAAACCTGAAGAGACCCACAAAGCACTGGGCTTTCTTCTTGGTGGTTAGGGAAGAAGACGCAGTAATTTGTCTTTTTCTTTGGAGGGTATGTCCCAACATACCCCTGACCACTGGACACCTACAAATTTTACTTAAAAGGCAGATCCATGAATATTTGTAGGCTTCCTCTCATGCCCCCTGGAGTCCGTGTCTTAATAAGGCTTCCAGCCTACTCGCTTATCCTGATGTCATTGAGGAAATGGATCAATATCATGTTCTGTGGAATGTCCAGATGGTCTAGATTTCTTCAGACTATTTTATGACACTGTGATGGTTAATTTTATGTTTTAACTTGGCTAGCTTATGGTGTCCTGTTGTTTGGTCAAACACTGGTCTAGTTGTTGCTGTGGAGATTATTTCATAGATGGAACTAGCATTTATGATCAGTTTACTTTAAATAAAAGGGATTACACTCCATAATGTGGGTCGTCCTCATCCAAACAGCTGGAGTTCTTAAGAGCATGAACTGAGCGTTCTAGGGGCTCAGAAGAATTTCTGCCTCAAGACTTCAAATTCATCACTTACCAGAATTTCTAGCCTGCCAGCTTCCTCTAAGTTGGACTTCTTCATCACCTTTACTGAAATTTCCAGCCTGCCCACCTGCCCTACAAATTTTGAATTTGCCAGCCCCCACAATTGCATGAACCAATTCCTTAAAATAAAATCTCTCGCTTTCATTCTCTGCAATTTTTTTGTTTTGTTTTGTTTTGTTTTGCTGGAAACAGATTGTATCATTAATGAATCACATAATACAAAGGAATGAGAATTTTTAATGAACACTTGGTAAAATGCTGCTTTTTCCCAAAAGGCAGACAGTAAATTAAGACACAATGGATGGTTTAAAACCTAAGAGGCTGAAGAGTAAAAAACATGGCATTTGTGTACATTTATGTATATATATTCGTTTCTCTGGAGAACCCTGACAAATACACAGAGCAGGAGCATTAATTTAGCTGTACCCTTGTTAGTTGCCCATCTGTTTTTGCCCCTATGGGTGCCATGTTCTATTAACCACCTGCTTACGTGCCTGTGGGTCAGGACTCCTTGGCTAACCTTCTCCATAACTGCAGCCCTCTGGATTTGGGTGGTTAAGTATCACCATCTGGACTCTACTGCCTCAGGGCCCCATCATACTCATTGCTATTAATGATCCAAGCTCTGTTAATGTCTCTGCTGGCATCAGTCATGGCCTTTAGAGAAGAACCATCACTGACCTTCTTAGCAATGCTGGCATCCCTCTCACCAGTGCATTCCCGGGAGCCTTGGTGAACTATGTGTCCTCTAGGCCTCCTGTGAAGTATAATCTTTGTAGCTCTTCTGGCCTCATATATCATTCCATAATGCCCACATCTCTGAGATTTTAATCCCTTCTTCCACTTGTCTTCCTTGGCAACTGAGCTGGGAGTTTGTACCCTCCTCTGGACTTAATGAATTCTCGCTTATGGAGGCTTATGTCCCAGCCCTCTTGATTAAGCATCCTTAAAATCCAATCCCATGGACACTCCCCTGGTTAATGCAGTTAACTTTCGCAGCAACTCCAGGGTGTAATTTCCTCCTTCCATGTCAGACCCAGCATATATTCAGCCAAGTTATATTGGAATTTTTCCATAATTATCAGCCTGGCAGCCGGGGGCGGGGGTGGGTGGCAAACCCTAGGGGTTTGCCTCCTGGGAGAGAGGCCTCTGCATGGGGAAAGTACCCGTTCTTCATAGAAAAGCGTAAGTCACCTCTACAACTTCAGGGTTTGGAGAATTCCACAGGTCACCGTTCTGAACTGGAGGTAGAGTTGAGTAGATAAATGCTTTTTAGATTTTATCACAGGCATGAATTTTGTTGATAAAAGCTGGAAAAATGCTGGCGTGTTTTATAGTGAAAAATAGAACATTTCCCATGCATCTCCAGCTGCTTCTGTTTTTTGCACCTCATCCAGGTATCTGTCTTTCAGTCTGCCACTGAAATAGTACAAAGGGCACCAGATTATGAGGTGTATAATGGAATAAAAATACATGCAACATTGGTGTCTCCAGCCTCCAGGAAGTCTTGCCCTACAGTTTATGAGGCCTAAGCCAAAGCTGTACAGAACTTGGATCAGCTCCGGTCACTAACAGTAGATACCTATGGGACAACCCTGCTGATCAAATGACCCCAACGCAAGACGTGAGTCCAACATTGAGATGCTTTTCCGTGGAAGCTGTTTAGCCTAGGTTTATATTTGCCCAGCAAAGTCCCAAGTGAGAACTCTCTTTTGGTCTTACCGTTTTTCTCTTTCGATTATTTGGTCATTTTATTTCTATTAAATTCAGATTAGTAGATGTTGGGGAGCGGTGCAATGCTAAAAGCAATGGTCATTACTTTTAGCGTTCTTGCTTCTAACCAGGAGAGGGCAGTCAGAGTACATTTTAGAGATGGTAGGCAGCTGCTCATGTGTGGGAGACCTCTGAAAGATTTTCCATTTTGATATGACATAGTCGAGTCCTTTTCCTCAGAGCGACATGTAGATCCAAAGTTTAAGGCCATATGTAGATGAGAGATGAGACCCCTTTTAAGGTACTAGCCAAAGCTTAATCATTAAAAGCATAAATAGCAATAAATATTATCAGAATATCCTTTTTCCACTGGAAAGAAAACTAGACCTCAGTGCCTTTCATGTCCTTGGTACACTCACTCTGTTATAATTTAAGAAGTTATCTTTTCAACACATTTCAATATATTTCACTGCTAATCAAAATACAATTTTGGCACTTATTTTGGCACAGAGCATTGTGTCTCCTACTGAGGTTGGGTACTGCTCTTTTAGCCTCTCCTTAAAACCCTAGTGGTGATTTAGTAATTAATAATAACACACAGTTAAGGCCATCACGCATTTCATGCAGTAAGCAAAATGAGGAGAAAAAATGATGGATCTCGGAGTAAAACTCTCTAGTTTTGCGTTTGCCTTTTTTATCGAAGTCACAGTCATTCTCACAATCAGCCTTGTCAAGTTGTGTGTTGAAAGCAGCACAGGTTTTGAAGCCAGGTAGAATTTATTTCATTTTTTGGCTCAGTTGTGAGTTTTAGGGTAAGTCTCTTTATTTCTGAGTCAGTTTTTTACCCAGTCTGGAAGTTGAGCATTGCTCTGATCTTACTGAGCAGTGAAAAATAAAGCAAGAGCTACTGCTGCTGTTGTTTTTGACCAAACTAGGCAGGCACTTACCAGCTATTCCCTCCAAAGAGTAGAAGAGGGGAACGGATGTGGCTCAAACGGTTGGGCATCCGTCTCCCATATGGAGGGACCTGGGTTTGATCCCCAGGACCTCCCTGTAAAAAAAAAAAAAAACAGTAGAAGAGCCTTTGCTTTGCTCTGGTCATACAGACATTAGCCCAAATAGATCTGGTTTTTCTCTACTAACCCAGTATTCAATATTAAGAAGCAAAATTCAAATTTTATTATCATTCACCCCAAAATTGTCATTATGCTCAAATATCCACTTTTGAGTAAAATCCCTTTTCTTCTATGGGCCTCCCTTCCTTCCACAATACCAATACCAAAAGTAATAAGAAGTAATACCAAAAAGTGTTCTCATTTCCCTAGTTGTAGGTGAATCTGAGTGTGTATAATAGTTACCCCTTTGTAGGAAACCGAATTTGATTATTAAAGAAGCAGTGTTTTCAGCAAATACCATGAATATAGAGAAAGTTTCTCTTGGGTGCTTTGCATATTGCATAATGTTTTATGCAATATGTATGACAAGGTATATGCTATGTAAATTGCCTGCAGAAATAAAAATAACAATTTAAACAAGACACATTAGCAAATATAATGATATTTACAACAGTCTTTTAAGGAGAAAGATATTCCATTTCTACAGAGAAATAAGCTGATGTTAATGGATCACAGTGTTAACTCTAAACAGATCTCAGAAGCCAGGTTTCCAGACTCCTAGTCCATTACTCCTTCTATGTACAAGATCATCTTAATATTTGAGCAAGTTAAATAAGTTTATATTTATAAAAGATCAACAAATGTTCTCAACAAGTGTGGCAATGGCTGGTGTCACATCCTTTGACCACCTGTAATAATGGACTTATCATCCCACCCCAAGGATAACCAAAGATTCTTATGTCATAACTGGGATGGAGTTAGCCCCTGAGGAGACTATGACAGCTAAAACAGCAGATTCTTTGACCTTCAATCTCATAACAACTTGAATGGATGCTTCACTGTTGGAAATCATAGTGAAACTCAGCAAGACTAAAGACTTTGAGTGCATGTTGTCATTTAGATGATAAAACTGGAATTATTCATTGCAAAGAACTGAGTTAGAGACACTCATTTAGTTTTCAATGTGAAAGGTTGGCATTCATGTGTTGGTGTGGTGGCTTGGGACTATATATCCCAGAAAAACACTTTCTTAAACTGAATCCATTCCTGTTGTGAACACATTATAACCAGGGCGTTTTGACCAGACTACTTCAGTTAAGGTGTGGCCTACCTGAATCAGGATGGGTCTTCATCCTATTACTGAAAGCCTTATAGGGAAGGCCTCAGAGAGAGAGAAAGCCACAGGAAGCAGTCAGAAGCTGGAAGTCAATGGAACCCAGAGAAGCCAGGGGAGGCCATGAGGTGCCTTGCCATGTGACAGAAAAGCCAAGGACCAAAGCGCCAGCCCCAGAATACCAGGCTTTTGGGAGAAAGAATGGCCTCGGTGACTCCTTGATCTTTGGACTCTTCCTGGCCAACGCCAATACCAAAAGTAACATCCTACTGATGTGGCTCAATCAAAGCCCTAATCATAATTTAATCAAGTAAAAGTGAAACTTCAGAAGTTAACACAATCTAATATACCCAGAGGAACAGGCCAGTTTACAAACACAATCCAATATTTTTGAAATTCATAAACAATATCAAACTGCTATACTTCACCCTCTGAATTCCAAAAAGACATTACAATATTAAAAAAAAAAAAAACCTTAAATCAGAAACAATGCTAAATACAAAATCCTATCACAATCAGTTTAAAGAAATACAGTTTGTCTTGGGGCAAAGTCCCATCTGGCTGTAGACCTCTGAACCTTACAACACCATTTATCTGCTTTCAATATATAGATGGACAGACAAAGGATAAACACTTACATTACCATAGAGAAATTGGGAGGGAAACATGAGTCACGGGTCCAGAACAGTTCTAAAAACCTGCAGAGCATACTTCATTAGATTTCAAAGTCTGAGAGTCATTCTCAAGATGATGGTTTCTTCTTCCTGGGGCCTCATGAGGACCCACCCTTTCCACAGGCTTGCCCAATGGCCATTTTCTTGGTTCAACCCTCATCAAGCATCTGGGTGGCTACCAAGCTCCAGACCTCACCCTCCAAGTACCTTGGAGTTCAGTGAATGAAGACAACATCCTCCTTAACCTTTGTTGGAGCAAGATGGCTGCTGACATCTGCGAGAGTTCAGCCTCCCTCTTCCTCTTAAGGCTCTGTGGTCCCAGCTTCTTCCAATATGAGCTGTAGGGCTGGGATAAGTCTCGTCTCTCTCCCAGGGCTTGTTCTTCTCCGGGCTCAGCTGCTCTGGTCTCTCCACAAGGCCAGCTGTAGACTATCACACTCTCTCTCTTCCCAGGGCCTCTGCCGTGTCTATGGAGCCGTCTCTATTCCTCTTTGTTCTTCTCCTGTGTGTTTACTTCCAGGGGCTCCAGCATCCAAAACTCCAACTAACTCCTCTGCCGTTTAGTTTTCTAGGAAAGTAAAAGAACATATTGGGTGCTTTAAAGGAACCTTAATGTGTGTGTGTGTATTCATTCATTCCTCCATTCAACAAAAATTATTGAGTGTTATCATGGGTCAAGCATTGTCTAGGGAAGAAGAATATGAACTTCATGACCTTTGCTCTCCAAGAGCTAATAATCCTGTGAAATTTCAAATTATAATTTTAAAAAATTATAATGAAAGACTTTATAAAGTATGTTACAGTAGGTTTATAAAGAGGGTACTATAGATGGGGAGGGGTTCTGATCCAAGCTGGGCACTATGAGGGACAACTTCCTGGAAGGGGAGGTGTCTAAGCTGAGTCTAAACCATACCTGTAAGTTAATTAGGCCTTTGAGGAGATGAGTAGTTTTAAAGAAAGAGAGGATACTATGTGCAAAAGAAAAATGCAAAATAGCTTGAGCATGTTGGAAGAAATAAAAAATAGTTTCCTGTAAATGGAAGACAGAAGTGAGGCTATATATAGAGGCCATAACCTGGAGTGTGGTGTCTGCATCAGGAGGTTTGGGCCTGATCTTGAGAGTGAGGGAAGCCACAGGATTTGAAGCAGTGTTGTGACTTGATCATATTTTTGTTTGCGAAAGATTTCTCTGATAGCAATGGACAGAATGGATTCTAAGGAGTGGTAACTGGAAATAGGGAAAAGGATTCCAGCATCCAGAGTCAAGCCCAACCTGATTTAGTTAGGCCACACCTTAACTGAAGTGACATCTTTAAGAGATCCTATTTATTATGGGTCTGTGCTCAAAGGATGAGAGGTTGGGACCTGAACATACTTCTTGGGGGACATTATTCAATCTCCAACAGGTCCTGATCACAGAAGATCGATCTGAGCAAGTGATACAACTTCGTGAGATATGAGCACACACGAGGTACGTGATGCCTACAGACTCTATTAGTTACCAATAAAAAATGTGCAGAGGATGAAGAGACGTGTGTCAAGGAACATGAATACATATGAAATAGGTGGAGGAAAAGAAGCGCAGGAAAGAAATCAAGAAGGACCATTCAAAGGTTTAGACAGAAGGTAGCCTGACAGAAGTCAATAAAAAGAGAGACCCAGGGAGAGTGTTCAGCCATCAAATGCTACAGAGGCCAATCATGAACTTGATGTGGACCATTTCGTAGAGGGTTTGGGTCAAGATGAGAACACAGCCAATGAGCAAAAATGGGTAGAAAAGTATTTATTTCACAAATAGTTGCTGAACACCTACAATAGACTAGGCACAGAAGAAAAAGATGAGGTAAATTCTATACACCTTAACTTCAGTAAAGAAAAATTTTCAATGTATTCATTTACTTTCCAAATTTCATCTCTTTTATCTTATCCAAAATGATCTCAATCAATTCTGGTACCACAGTTCTTTATCCATTACTCCAAAATCCAAAACACTCTGAAAACTGAGGTTTTTTTCTAAGCTTGTTGGCAGTAAAATCTAACCTGATATGACAGGAGACCATTTGTGGTCTTTATTTATCTCTTAAATGTATTACTTAAACATTATTACTGCAGAAATAATGATATATATGCTTACAGGGTGCTGCACTGTACCCCACTGTGGTAATATAATCCACAGTACATCTCTGTATTTGCTTTTTAAAATAAAAAAAAAAATCTATTTCAAAACACGTGTGACTTTCAGGATTTTTAGATGAGAAACTATGGATGTATAGAGTTGTAACACTTATAACACCTCAGAAAATAATTTTTTTCTTATATTTCCAGATTAAAAACTACTAATTGGAGCTATATATAATATTAATTTTGAGTGTGAAACATTCTGGCAGATACCAAGCTATTGCCCCAAGCAACAGTCTATTTATCCCTCTCTATGGCAACTATCATCCCTATTCCAGTGCACTCGCTTGCAGAGAAATCAGCAGAGACTAGAGGATGCTCCTCAGCTTGCAGAAAGATATCCTGTCCTGGAGTTGACCTTGCTCCCTTGAGCATTCTCTATGCTTTCTTCGCTCTATGGCCCAGGGTCTGCTGGCTCCCTTTTCTCTCCTGCACCTGGGCCTGCTTCCGTTTTCTTTTCCATGAATTCTCAGGCCAGGAGAATCTTCCCATTCACATTTGGCAAGCTTGGGGTCATTACCATCTTGGAGCTGGAAGAAAACTTGGAGAGACCATTGAGTTTAATCCCCTCCTTTTAGAATTGCAGATACTGAGGTACAGGGAGATGAAGTGACTTGGCCACACTGCATAGTTAATTTTTGACAAAGCTAGGACTTAGAACCAGGTTGCTGCTTTACTGTCCCAATTCAAGGGATTCAACATCAGATGAATGCGCGCAGTAGGCTATGTATGTAGTGGACATTTTTTGTTTTGGATTGTTTGTTTTACTGCCCAGCATTTATTGTCTCCTGGTAACAATATGCCTTAGTTTGCCAGAGCTGCTATCACAAATGCCACACAATGAGTTGGCTTAAAAAATAGGAATTTACTGTCCCATGATTTTGAGGCTAGAAGAAGTTCAAAATCAAGATATGGGCAAGGATTGCTTTCTCCCTGAAGACTGTAGCACCTTGGGGTTCCTTGGCTTGTGTATCTACCTCCCATTGCATGGCCATGTCCTCTTCTTTCTTCTCTGCCTCCACTGACTTCTGGCTTCTCCCTGGGGTTTTCTTTTTATAAAGCCACCAGTAATCCATAAGGCCCTCCCTGGTTCAGTTTACTACACTTTAACTAGAAATAACATTTCAAAAGGTCCTATTTACAATGGGATCACACTCATTGGGACACAGATTAAGATTAAGAACATGTGATTGCAATGTTCATAATGGCATTATTCACAATTGCCAGAAGATGGAAACAACCCAGGTGTCCATCAACTGATGAATGGATAAACAAATTTTGGTGTATGTACACGATGGAATATTATGCAGCTGTAAGAAAAAATGAAGTCATGAAGCATATGACTACATGAATGAAACTTTATTATGTTGAGTGAAGCAAGCCAGACACAAAAGGACAAATACTGTATAATTGTGCTATGAACTAAATATATTGTGTAAACTCATGGAGCTAATAATTAGAATATAGGTCACCTGAAAATAGAATGAAAGTAGTGAATGGAAACCTGATGGTTAATCTGTGAAGAATTGGTAAAAAGGTTGTTTGTAAATCTTTGGAAATGAATAGAAATGATGAAAGCACATCATAGTGTTTGTAACTAGCAGAACTATTATATGGGTATGACAGTGATTGAAAGGGAAAGTCTAAGGACATGTATATTACTAGAAGGAAAGCTAAAAAAGGTAACATGGGACTGTACAATATAGTGAAACCTCATGTGAAATACAAATATGGGTAATATTGCATATATAAGACTGTTTCTACAAAATATAAATACAAATAAACTAGAGAGTCTGAAAAAGAATAGCAGCTATGTATGGCAGGGGAAACAGATTGAGAGGTGATGAGTTTTTTTTGTGGTTTTTTTTTTTTTTTATTA
>JAQZBX010026811.1:0-28726 GCA_029593785.1 Cabassous unicinctus
AAAAAAAAAAAAAACACTGAACAAAGAAGAAAAGGATACATATATTCACCTACTATAAATTTTCTTAAGAGTACTAACATATAGCTTATATTTTGACTTATTATCCATAGAGGATCTTAAATTAAATTGGGTAGATGCTCAGTGTTAATGGTTGGTGGTGATGGCAGCACAACACTGTGGACATAATTAACAGCACTGAAATATATATTGAATGTGGATAAAAGGGGAAATGTTAGGTTGTATATAAGATAATGCACTACACAAACACTGAACCCTAAATTAAACCATGAACTGGAGTCAATAGTTCAATTATAAAAATGTGTTTTCATTCATTGTAACAAATGTAACACCAAGGCATGGTGTAAATAATAGGGTGGTATATGGAAATCCTGTGTTTTGTACATGATTGTTCTGTAAACCCACAACTTCTCTAATTTAAAAAAGTAATAAATAAATAAAAACACTCTGATTACATCATTCCCTCGTGTACCCCATTAGAACCCCCGCTGAAAGTGGGAATGATGTGCGTCTATTACGATCCCTTACATGGCCTGCGTGGGACCCACTTACAACTTCTGTTCACACCCTGCAACATGATTTAAAGACATGAACCCAAGTAAAGAACATGAATCATATTCATCTATCCACTTACCTCTTTGGGGCAGACAATTTATGACACAATTAGTTCTACTCTTTCCAATTTGAGCCTCCTCTCCCCTTCTAATGGAAATGACTTAATCCCAACAAGGATTTAATAATGGGGGCTTTTCGTTATTATCTGCAAACCTTTACCACCCATCCTGGGCAGTAATTGTCTCTTACACCTGTGATCTTTCTTGTTTCTAATCTTTTTACCAAAACTTTATTTAAGTAGTTAATACAGCTCATGAATCCATAAATTCTTCCCTAGAAATCACTGCCATGTCTTATTGCTCCCCTTCACAATTTCCTTTAGCACCCTTTTCCATACTCTTCATTTTGCCATTTAATTTTTCTTCCAACTGATGACCAACGGTGTGTGCATAAGTCATAAAATTCCAAATATAGTGTAGGGCAGGGATTGAATCCCACTATTTTCACTCCTATAATATATTCATTCAACAACTATCTTTTTTTCATTTTTAAGAAATCATGTTTTGTGTTCTTACTGTGTGCCAACAATAAGTTAGACTTTCAGGATGCAAAGATGGGGAGAAACTGGTATGTAAACAAATGACCAACATAACCTGGGTTCCCTCAAAAAACATAGCCTCAAACAAGGGATTGTATAGAGGTATCTTATTTGGGGAAGTAATTTCAAGAGACCAAAATGGGGGGCTGGGAAGCATGAAATAGGGTGTATTTTTTTTCTAGGGCTGCCATAACAAAGGACCACAAACTGGGGGGCTTAAAAACAACAGAAGTTTATTGTCTCATGGTTCTGGAGGCCAGACATCCACAATCCAGGTGCCAGCAGGGCTATGCTCTCTCTCAAGCCCCGGGAGAGAATCCTTGTACTGTTGGCTGGCTTCTGGCTGTTACCAGCAGTCTTTGGTGGTCCTTGGCTTGTGGCAGCATCACTCTCATCTTTGCCTCCTTCACGTGGCCATGTTCCCCGTGTCGTCTTTGTCTCTGTGTCCAAATTTCTCTCTTCTTATAAGGACGCCTGTCATATAGGCTTTAGGGCCGACCCTAATCCAGTGTGACCTCATCTTAACTAATTACATCGCAAAGGCCCTATTTCCCAATAAGGGCACATTCACAGGTTCCGGGAGCTAGGACCTGCACAGATCTTTTTGGGGACACAATTCAACTGACAGCACAGGGAAAGAGTGAAAGCCAACCCGATGGCGTGGTATTAAACTGGTTATTGCTGTGGCATTGGTGGTCAATTCCACTGGGTTCCTAGGAGCCACGTACAGTGAACCTCAGAATCGCCCACCTTAGCAATGGATGCGGAGTATAATTATCCATTGATTCCTGCCCCCTCACAATGCTGAAGGGGCTCCTCACAGTTCCTGGTTTGTTCTGACCTCAGAAAGGCTGAGTGGCTCCCTGCAGGCACCCATGCACAGAATTCTCAGCAGGGAAAGTGAGAAATATGTGATGTAGCTGCAGCTGAGTCACAGAATTTTCAAGTTACACCTGCACAATGGTGGCCACACAAAGGCTAGAGTAAAAAGGTGAGTGAAAAAAGGTGAGGCAGACAGAGAAGGTGTCTAAAACAGGCTGTAAGAGCAGCAGCTCTTGCATTCAGTGGGAGAACAAGTGAGGAAATGGTTCATCTCCCTAGGGCAGGGCAGAGACAGGGAAAGCGTTGTGGATGGGGTGATCGTTTTGTTGCACAAAATATTGGCTTTAAACTCAATGAATTACTATAGTTCAGAATGAAATACTTTGGCAGAGTCAATGAATAAAAAGGGCAATTTTTATATTTCCCTTCTTCAGCATCTTACTTACAGGAATAATTTCATTCTGGCTCTGCTTAATCAGTTTTATGACCCTGGACAAGTGCATAACTTGGCTGGACTCCAATTTCTTCATTTATAAAATGAGATGATCACTGAGCTCCATTACAGCTCTAACATTATGATTCTATGAATCTATGTCCACAAAATACACTGGAGCCTAAAACCACATTTCTAGAAGTATCCACATCTGTATTATGGTACATTGTTGTCCTGTTGGAGTCTCTGCTAGAATTTTCCCAGAGCCTGGAGATCACGCTAAGCTTCGTTTTTCTTTCTTAGGTCCTGCATGCTGATTATAATAATATGTGAATTGCTTTTGAATTTCTTAATTATTTATAGGAAAAAGTATATAAAGAACACAGTCATGAAAAAATAGTTTACATGGGTTTCATGAAAAATCTTAGAGTGTACGCTTTTGGAAATGGTGACTGCGAACAGCACGCTAAGTAGTACATTTCTGGAGCTTCCCCACAAACATTACACAAACTCCTGAACACCTTCCCATGGTTGCCAGCCCAACTCTGCCTCCTCACTTCTCCTCTCTCTTTCCTAGGTGCAAGCCACACTGGCCTGCTTTCTGCTTCTTGACTATGCTTACACATCTCTGTTTTAGGGTCGTGACGGTCACGTTCTTCCTGGCTGGACTGCTGAAATGTGTCTCCTCTTTCTTCTCACAGCTCAGCCCTCAGAGTAAGCATCAGATCCTCAGAGACGCCTGACCTGGCATCCAGGCTGAGTTGGCTCCTGGCCCTATCACTTTACTTTGTTTTATTTTCCTTCCCAGACGCATCGCTGCTTTATATATTTTTTAGTTTATGTACATATGTGCTTATTTATTGCCTGTCCCTAGTAAAACGTAAGCTTCATGAAAAGGGGATGTCATCTATCTCGTTCTTCATTGATCCCCAGTGTCTAGAGGAATGTCTGGAACCCAATGGATGTTAAATAATCATTTGTTGGCCAAATGAATGACTGCTGAATGGCACATGGTCAACATTTGAACAAGAGACAAGCACTGAACTGAAAACTAGAACTCTTAACTTATTTCTGACATGAGATTATGTAATCTCAGAGCAATAATACTTGTCCTGACTACCTCACAGGTAATTTCATAGAGTTTCGTTATCTGAGACACTTTACTTCAAGATTAGTCTAGAGGCGTTAATTCATTCTTTCAGGTTTTATGCTTAGAGAGAGAAGGATAACGGCTAGGAAAAAGGGCTTAGATTCTGAATCCCAGCTTTATTTCCAGGAGTGGAAACTCATGCAAGTTCTGTAACTTCCCTAAGCCTCACTCAGTTCCCTCATCTATAAAACAATAACAATAGCACCTACCTCAGATATAATATCCAGATTATTTAAAGACTGATTACCTTAGTACCTGATAAGTAGTGAGCACTATATAAATATTAGCTACCACATTTTTCACTATATAACAGCTCCTTTCCCTATTAATAAATCTGATTAATCCTAACCATCCTTTGAGGCACTCAAATGCCAGGTCTCCCGAGAAGCCTTTCCTCATATCACCATTTGCCTTTTTCTTCCCAACCATCATCCAAACAGTGTTAATAATTTCCTACATTCTATTCCCTTGGTAAACATTTCAATACTTGTTTATTTATTATTTAGTTTTGTAACAAAGACTAAAGCATCATCATATATTTTTCCAATACATTCTTAATGCCATTTTACTTATGGGTAAATATAATTTTCTCTCAGTAGATGGAATTAATCCTTAGTGTTTCAATTTATTGAAAGAAATTTATTTAAAACATTTGTGTAAAACAATCCTCTTTGCGATCATGATTGGTTTTCAGGAATAAAGGAGAAAATATCTGTAGCAGTTTGGCATTATTTATAAATTCCAAAAATAGATATTGGATTATGTTTGTGAACTGGTCTTTTCTTCTGGGCATATTAGATTATATTGGGTTCAGAGGTTTCACTTTTACTTGAATAAATAATGATTAAGGCTTTGATTGGGCCACATCAGGACATTGAGTCCCCGCCCCCTTGGTGGGCGGGGACTCACAGAGAAACCCCACTGCAGAGAAGTGGAGAACACCTGCAGCCATCTGGCTCCAACACGTGGCAACAGACTTTGGTGAGGGAAGTAACTTACGCTCTGTGGTCTAGTAACTGCAAGCTTCTACCCCAAGTAAATACCCTTTATAAAAACTAACCAATTTCTGGTATTTTGCATCAGCACCCCTTTGGCTGACTAATACGATATCACTTCTATATTTTTTTCAAACCAGTATTGTCTTTTGACTTCAAGATACTTCATAAACAGGTTCATTCTTATTGGACTAAAAATTATTTATTAGAATTTAGAAAGAGCATTTTGAAGAAATAAGTTATTGAATTTAATTTTTTTAAAAAGCCTGTATGTCCAATTTCAAATGGATGCATATCTGCTGCCCCCCACCCCCGAGGATTTTAACTTAAAAAATATAATAAACTCAATAACTTCTAGGATATTTCCTGGTAAAGTTCAAATGTTTTTTCGCAAATAATCAAGTGCTGAACCAAATGGTGTACCAAAATCATAGTTTTCCTATAATTTTCCAGGTAACGTCAACAGAGTTAATTTCTTATTAAGAACTTCATATGCTCCATTTTTAATAATAAAAATATAGCTAAACCTTCAAAGAACTTCTCCTAAATGCCCTTAGAAGATGAGCAAACGTAAGCCCACCATTTATTTCTGATCAACTTTCCTATTTACTGTAACAATTGATCTAAACCTTTATTAATCACTCCAATCCCCCAGCGATACTTCTGCAGGGACATTCATTTGCAGATAAAATAGGACCATCAGACACAAACCTTTCTATTTCCCTCTGCCTCTGGTCATAAAAATCTTTGTATTCACTTATATTTACTTTCTTCCTTCTGTCTAAGATAAAAGAAAGATATCCTTTTTTCAAACCCAACCTCTTCTACCACTTAGCATGGTGGAGTAAAAAAAGTATTAGGTCTGGATTTGGATGTACCTGAGTATGAAGCTCAGTTCTGTCCCTCAGCAAGCATGGGACAATGGGCAGGCTACTGAAGTTTTCTGAGTCTCTTCTTTTCTCAACTGTAAATTGAGGAAACAAATGCTACCTCATAGAGTGATTATTGTAAATAATATTATAAATTATGTAATATGTTTTAAGCAACTTGCATTGTACACATACAGGCCCTAAATAAATTGGTTTCTCTTTTTCTCTTAAACTCAAAACTCTCCAAGGCTCTTTTCTTACTACCTCTCTCCTTCCTGTCTCTCAAAAGGGAAGAGTTTACTCCGTCTCCATTTCCTTACCTCCCAAGATTCCTTTAGCTACTTTATGCTTGCTCACACACCAGTCATGCTATTGAAACTTCCATTTGCCAGATTACCTATGATCAATTGTCAATATTACTGTTTTCTTTTATTACCCTCCCTATTTCTTTCTCCCACCTTCTAGAAAGCCTTACTTTTCGGGGTTTTGATTACATGGGGCCATTTTTTCCTCCTAACCTGGTGAATTTATTTAACCTCATTCATTGGCTACCCTCCTTCTAGCTAACTTAGATACAAAGCATGCTCCAGCATCTTGTTATTTATTTCATTTGTACCCACCTCTGCTAACTGAGCAATATCATAAGTTCCCATAATATGATTGATTTCCTCTCTGCTGCCATCTTCTAAATAAAACTCTACAGTCAAGCCTATCAACTGGTCAACATGCATTTAAACCTGAATATTCTGCATGACACACAAACTAACATCTAGAACCATCATCTCTCTTATCCCTTCAAGCTTATTGCTCATGCTTTGCCATATGTTGATTAATGGAATAAATGTCCCTCAAATGCCCAAACCGGATGCAAATGAAACTTCCTAGCTTGCTCTCTGTCCCTCACTAAACCCTGGCCAAACAGTAAACTGTATCTCATAAATATTGTTACATTGGTCCTTTCTACTTTTTTTTCCTACTGTTTACATTTAAAGACTCAGTATTTCTTTCCTCTACTGTTGCCTTAGTCTCTCAACTGAACTCCGCAATCTTTAATTTTTTCCTTTATTTTGATCATTTTCCACAATGCTACCTGAGCTGTAAACATTCTAAAAGACCCTAGGTTTTAAATACAAACCTTCATAAGTTCTATAATTCTAAGTTTATCAGTGGCCTAATATACATTATGTAGACTCTGGAAAGTCAGAAAAAGGATTTGAAGAAAACTTTAAATACTTCATGAGAAGCTCAAATATATATATTTATACTTCCAAGAAGTTCAACAAACTCCAAGCACAAGAAAAATGAAAGAAACTATACCAAATTACTTAAAAGCAGTGATGAAGAGAAAATCTTAAAAGTAGCAGAGTAAAAGACCAAATGACATACAAAGGAAAAAGAGGAATGGCAGCAGATTTCTGTTGGAGGTAATGAGGGTTGGAATATAGTGAAGAAAAATATTAAATGTACTGAAAGAGAAAATTCCATCAGCATAGTATTCCACATTCAACCAAAATCCTAATTCATAAGCAGAAGCAAAATAAGAAAAATTTTCAGGCCAAAAAAAGCAGAAAATTTCATCACCAGCAGGTCTGCACTATAAGATAGGTTAAAGCAGCTCCTTCAGGAGAAAGGCAAATGACAGCAGAGTGCAATCTGAATGTCCACCATGAAATTATGAGCACTAGATAGAAATGGCACTGAGTAAATATAAAAGAAAAATTTTGTATTAATAAAAACTCTTTAAAAGATACTTGACTGTTTAATGTGGGTTAAATATGGGTTTTTTAACGTATGTCAAAATTAAAAGGATGACAGAAAAAGTACAAAGAGCAGGAAGGGAGAAATAGAAGTATATTCTTGTAAGGTTCTTATACCACAGGGGAAGTGGCATTAAGTTAAAAATGTACGTCATAAACCCTAAAGCAACCACCAAAATAACACAATAAACAGTTATAGTTCAAGAACCTAAAAGGGCATGAACTAGAACTATAAAAAAATACCCAATGAATCAAAAAGATATTAGAAAAAGAGAAAAACTGAACAAAAAGCACGTGAAACAAAATGGGGAAATAAATTAAAGGATGGTATATTTAAGCTCAACAATACCAATATTTACATGAAATGTAAATGGTCTGCATACTCAATTTAAAAGGCAGAGAGTTTCAGATTAGATAAAAAGCATGTCTCAATTGTATGCTACCAACCAGAAACCCATTTTAAATTTAAAACACAAAGGGTTAAAAATAAAGTATGGGAAAATACAAGGCATGTTAACAATAATCCAAAGTAAGCTGGGGTAGCTATGTTAATATCAGAAAAAGTGTATTTCAGAATAAAAAATAGTACCAGGAATAAAAAGGACCATTTTATAATGACAAAAGTGGCCAATGCCTAAAGAGAACATAAAAATCTTAATGATTATGCATCTAATAATAGAGCTTCAAAATTCATAAAAGAAACCTTGTAGATCTGAAAGGAGAAATCAATCAATCCACAATTATAGTTGGAGTATTCAATACACCTCTCTCAATAATTGAAAGGAAAAATCCATAAGGATATGGAAGAGTTGAACAATATTATCAACCAGCTTAATCACTCCACCCAGCAATGAGGAATGCACATTCTTTTCAAGTGTACATGGAACATTCTTTTCAAGTGTACATGGAACAAAGTTTGCTCTCTGATCACAATAGAATTAAATTGTAAATACAGTACAGCACATACTTGATAAAGTATTTGTAACCAGACATATAAAGGACTTTCAATCTCAACAGTAATAAAACAAACCACCCAGTTAAAATAATGGGCAAAATATTTTAATAGACACCATAATAGATGACATATGCATTCAAATAAACACGTGAAAAGCTGATCAACAGCATTAATCACTGGGAAAATGGAAATCAAAACCACAATGAGATATCACTATGTATGTACATAAAAGGCTCAAATAAAAAAAATAAACTTTCCCATACCAAGTGTTGGCAATATGTGGAGCAACTGAAATTCCCAATCTCCACTGATGGGAATGTAAAATGGTGCAATCACTTTGAAAACAGTCTGACAGTTTCCTAAAAGTGTAAACAAACACTTACCATGTGGCCTTGCCATTCTACTCACAGGTATTTGCCCAGGAGGCATGAAAGCACGTGCCAATACACTTGTACGTGAATGTTCAGAGCAGTTTTGTAATAGCCCCAAACTGGAAAGAAAAAACCACATACACCCATTCATAGTGAAACAATATATAAATTGTAGATACACATACAATGAAATACCACTCAGGAATAAAAAGAATGAGCTATTGATATATTCGAAAATCATGGATGAATCACAACATAATTATGTTGAATGAAAGAAGCCAGAGCAGCAAAGTATAAATTTTCTCTGCCTCCGTTTATTGTAAGATTCTAAAAAAATACAAATGCATCTTTAGTGACAGAAGCAGGTGAGGGGTTACCTGAGAAAGAGATTTAGGGCTTTGCAGGAGGGAGGAATTACAAAGGGGCACGAGGAAACGTTTGGAGGTGATAGAGATGATTATTTCTTTATTGGGGTGATGGTTTCATGAGTGTATACATATGTCAAAACTTGTCAAATTGTACCTTTAAAAATGCACAGTTCATTGTATGTTAATTATACCCCTAACAGGGCTTTTAAAAGTTTTTTTTATGAAATCTGTGGTGAAGTCCCTCAGCACATAATGAAATGTGCTGTCCTGCCTGAGGAACCCTGACGCCTGCTTCCCAGGTGCATGGACCCTCTGCTCCAGTCACACCCCGTCACTTCCTGATTCGCTGTAGGAATCATTCAATGGCACCGTTCCTTCATATCTGACCAGAATTTACACCTTAACTGCTGAATAATTCAAATGCCACTGACACAGCACAACCCAGACTGTAAACAATATTAGTGGGGAATGTCTCGCTTGGTCTGCCCACGTGGAGCGCCAATGTCTTTATGTGAATGATCAATGAAAGTCTATCCAATCCATAACCAAATGTAAAGTGTTCTTTATTCAGGAAGTTTTAAAGAAAAATATCAATTGAGAATGATTAATCCCCCACCAGGAATAAACACTCTAGAGATTTTACTAAAGACCTAAATTACACATACCTGTAGATCTAAATTTTATTGAGTAATTATTGTGTCCTGAACACTACAGTTGTATTATCTCATTTAATGTAGAAAAACATTTTATTATACATTTTTGTTACATGTATTTTATAAGATGGTAAACTGATGCTTAGTGATGTAAATTAGCTTTCTCAAAGTCTCATAGCTAATGAAAATAAGAAAGCTGGAATTTGCACCTAAAGAGCCTAAATTCAGAGATTTCACTTATTCATAATAACCTGTCATTCAAAAGTACAAACGGCAGTGTATTACAGCTAGCACAGAGAGTGGTTTTGATAGAATTTCTAAAAGCTTTTCATTCAGAATTGGTGAAACATTTAGCCAGGTGTAGCCAAGTAAAATGTCTCTTCCTTGTTTTTTCAGGATTTTGTTAATTTCCCATTTTATTCTACGTTATGTCCTAAGCTTTTTCTTTTCTCTTATGGATAAATGATAAAATGATAGAATGATCTCTTCTACTATTACGGCCAGTAAACAGATTTTAGAGAGTTATTCTGCATTAAATCGAGATCTCAAAGTCAAGATGCCAATGCATGCCCTTCAACTGCTTCACATTGTTTCAAGTATTCCTGTGTCTAGTGGATACTGCATGGGTCTACAAAATGCACAAATCTCCAGGGCTTCCTCGGCCACATGCTACTGTCAGTTGCCTCCAAGATGATGTCGTCTCTATATGATTATTCAGCAGAACCCAGAACAATATTAATGACAGAATTGCACGGTCAGCCCAGCTTTAAATGGGAAATGAACATCTTCCAGACAAAATTTCAGTAGAAAAGTCTCCCCCACTCAGAAAATTTATTCTTGGTAACTTACTGCATAATATTTTCAAATATTTACCTTAGCTCTTAACAGTTTTTCATACCAGCACTTACAAGAGTACATCACATTTCCTCTGCCCTCTGTCCCATCCCCCGCAGTCACAGTTACCACCCAACCCCTTGTGTTTTCCTGGCTCTGTTCTCTTAACTCTGTCATAAAACCTCCCAGGTTGGCGTCTACTGGACAGTGGATTACTCCCAGGGAAGAATCAGGTCTCATTTCTTTCCTATGGCAAAGCCAGTGGTGACTTCTCAGTCCTCATCTTCTTTGAACTATCAACAGCATCTGATAGCCTTGGCTCTTCCTCCTCTTTGAAACACTTCTCTCATTGGGCTTTCAGGATCCCCCACTCTTAGCTTCCCTGTTACTGCGCAGAGCACTGCTTTCCCTTCTCTTTGTAGTCGAGGTGCCTGACACCTGCTGGAGCTCTGCAGCACATGATTGCACTGCAGGGTATGGCAGCCCTGTCCCCAGCAATTAATCCTTTGAGTAGTTCTTATTCTACCGACTTTAATTCTTTAATGATCCTCTCTGGTTCTGGAGCTTTACAGAAAACATCTGTACACTGACAAACACCAAATCTATACCCCTGGCACAGAACTTGCCTCTTAAATTATTTGCCGACCCAACATTTCCATTGGCATGTCTAATAGGCATCCAATCTTTACCCGACTTAAGGTGAGCCCTCAATCTTCTCTGTCCCCAAACCTTCTCCTTCCACAGGCTTTCACATTTCTGAAAAGCAATTCCATTTCTCTAGTTGTTCAGGTTTAAAGCCCCTGCTGTGCCCTCTGCCTAGAACACTCTTTTTCCAAATAGCCAAATGGCTCATTCTCTTCTGTCCGGTGGAAGATAACGCACAGGAAACTCAGATTTTATTTTCTTAGAGGGGATTTACCTGGTCCTCTCTAACAAGCTAAGATTTCTCTAACCACCTTTGTCACCCGTCCTACGTAATTTTTGCCATAAAATTTATCACTGTGTAGAATTTTGCATATTATCTATCATATATTTTACTTATTTAATCAATTTATCATCTCTCTCCCCTCACAAGAATGTAGGGCAGTGATTTTGTCTGTTTTGTTTATTGCTGTTTGGCCAGCACCTAGAGCAATGCCTAATGCATGCAAGGCTCGCAAAAAGTGTTTGTAGAACTTGTAAAAGCTGAAGCGAGTGAGTGAGTGAATGAATAATTTCCAGGACCAATGTCCAATTTTACAACAGATAACTCAGTGGAAATCTCAAACA
Organism: Cabassous unicinctus; assembly: GCA_029593785.1. Lineage (NCBI taxonomy): Eukaryota > Metazoa > Chordata > Mammalia > Cingulata > Chlamyphoridae > Cabassous > Cabassous unicinctus. Next base: position 11,648 of record JAQZBX010026811.1, read on the forward strand.
AATAGGACAAGATTAAAATGAAAGAAAAAAAAAAGGACAGTGAAGAATGGAGAAGGACAAAAGTAATACACAATATTATTCTCTTTCTGAACTTCACATGTGATTTAGGAAAAGGAGACTTGTTTGTGGCAACTTATGTTATTATTTCAGCAAAAGCAATGAATTTTCATTTTCATTTTCCAAGTTCCCTGTCACCTACTTTCTTTGTTAGTAACTAACAGGTCCACCTTCTGAGTTGACTTCCGTCAGCTGTCCTGACTTTTGACCCAATCTTATTTTGCTGTTTGACCTACCCTACCATGCTGAGAAGATATTTAGATTTAAAGCTCTGCTAAATAAGTCAAATAGAATAAGCCAGTTCCTCTTTGAAGAGATTGCATTTTGTACTCAGAGAATAAAAATGAAAACCTGTTTCAAAGTTAGTGGAGAAATAACTGTTGTCTATATACATGTGTTTCTTTTTACCTTTATATGTAATCTTATTTTAGCTACAGTATGTCAGGAACATTTCCAAATATTTTTCCTCACTTCACAAAAGTTACGTTATCAGGCTTTTAATAGACTAAAACTGAGGATGAATTCATCTGGGCTTGTTTGTCATGGTTTGACAAACAAGGACAGGTGCTCATATTATTAATATGAGCTCATCTTAATAACAAGAGACACACTCATATTATTAATACAAAGACCACTCCTTTTTGTATGCAAACCTCTTGCTATTTCTTTAAGTAAGTGGGTATTTTAGCTGTTTCCTGCTTGATTATGACTTGAAGATACTCTGTCAAAGCATTAAAAAAAATTACCAGTCAAGCTGTTGGAGCTAATGATCCAACAGGTTTTTAAGATATATATCTGGAATTATAGTATCCAGATTCATAGCACATTGCTATTATAAACAGAAATGCTACTGTAACCCACATTTACACAAAACAGAGGTTACCTTGTAACACCATTGAGACAGTAAGGAGACAACTTCCCAGAGTCTGGAGTAAGAGACAAAACTGATCAAGTTAGAGAACGACCAAAAGGGAAACAGCTAATTGGGTGTATTGCCTGTTAAAACAGGGATCAGAAGGCAATTAATGCTCCTCCAAAGCCTGGGAGAGGGAGGAAAGCACCCCTCCGTCCTGCAAAAAGAGCACAGGGCCATTCACAGGCAACGCAGTCCACAATGCAGATTTTGAACAAGTTTTAGTAGACTCGAAGAAAGCTGTGAAGAGGCTAAGTTCCCATGAAGGGAAAGAATGGAGACAGCCCGTAGTTATGAGAATTAATCAGTCTGCAAAAAGGATCCTGCCATCGAGGTTGAAGAAGGGGATTCATCTAAGCCACTGGCCCAAGAAACTCTGCCTCCTCCTGGGCTCTTGGAACCTAGGAGGCTCAAGAATCAGAGGACTCTGCAGGCCATTATGCTCCGTCTATTTGTCTTCTGACTCTGTTTTCCCCTAATGGATTTTGAGGGAACTGGACGACCTGGGTGTATTTCCCACAGAAATAAGACCGGGCACTGGTGCCAAAGTGGCTTCCAGTCTTCCGTCATTATAAATCCCAATCTCTGAATTGCAAAATGTGACCTGAAACTGCCTGTTTACTTTCAGATCTGCTCCCTGCCCATCTCCTGCTCTGCTCTGCATCTCAGGAAACTATGCTTTCAGGCGGCCTTGTCCTCTGGTTTCTTGGTATTTTCAGTCAGTGGGAAGCAGTGGCAAGAGTGGAGTGCCAGAGAAAGGGAGAAGCGCGCGGCCTGTGTGTTCCCTGCGGCCTCCTCCATCTCCTCACAATGGAAAGGACCTGCCTTTGTGACCACAACTCCCAGCGGGCAGCTAACTTCACGTTCTCTGTTCTTGCCTGTATTCTTTCCCGTCCGAGCTCCTTTAACTGGACTGCTCTTTCTACCTCCAGTCCCAGGGCTGGTAAGGGCTTCATATCACAACTACATTATGGGTTGTCTTTGTGTCTCTCTTTGGCTCGTCAGGTCTTTCATTATCTGTGTAACAAATTTCTTCTAATACATTATTTTATTTGGAAGGACTTAGTGCCGTTTCTGTGTTGCTGCTCAACACTGGTTCACAAGAAGTCAGTCAAGCTGGATCTCTTCAACTTCACTCTTGGCTGGTGTGGCTAAGCTAAAGAGGGCATAAAAATACATATACACCATTGGTTGTTTCCTCAGCCCAGACGATCTCAACTCAGTCTGGTGGGCTGTAAACTTTGTTTTCTCTAGGTGTTTTCCTCTTAGTTTGTCTTTAAAGTTATCTTCATAACTATTCTATAAGACGGTTGGGAAAGGAGATGAAAGGAAATGACAGCCTGAAGCTAGAGTCTGCTGGAAACCAAAGTCCTTTACATGCCACTGGTCAGTCTAACGCCATCTTCCTAAATGGCCATTCCTGGCTTCAATCAGCCTTAGGAGGACACTTACCCCGAAACAACCTCTTTCCTGCTAAGCCTAACATGGCCTCCTATTTCACAAGAAAATAGAGTCCACGACTGGTGAAGTCCTTCGATCTCCTGTCCCTCCCACAAAATGTTCTGTCCCCGTTTCCTCAGAGAATGTGGCATCTGCTCCAAACTTTTGTATGCCCAACCTTTCTCTTTTCCTAGGATTCTCCACCTTTTTCTTTTGACTCTTCTACTTAGCCTAAGAAAGGTTCAAGTTTTCTCATCTTTAAACAAATGTTTACCTCAGCTGAGTGTCCCCTCTCCCTCTCTCTTTCCCTTCAAATGCAAACCTCGAGGACTTAAAGGCACACTCTCTAATTTGTCACCGCTTGCTCCGACAAAGCTGGTTTATGCCACTTCTTTCCACTATGCTGCGGTCTCCCATCACTTCCCAGTTAACTTCTTTGTGAATATGACTCTGCCTGTGCAGTGTTTGACGTCTTCAGCTACTCTCCTTTCCTTTAATTTCTGTGACATCGCCTTCTCTTGGTTTGCAGATTGCTTCTTTGAACCCACCTTCCTCACCTCCTCTCCCTCCCTGTTTGTCCTCTGAATATTGTAGTTCCCTGGGTTTCTTCCTCTGTCATTCTCTGAGATCCATTCATCTACCTTCCTGGTGGAAGGTGTGCCACCCCAGATGCCACCTTAGAGTCAAACCATTGGGAATACGTGCAAATATCTACATTTGTGGAAATGCCGTAAAAGAGTCTTTCCTTTAGTCAGAGAACTTTGGATAGCAATGGACTAGCAAAAGGTAAGCAGAGAGAGGAGAACTCAGATGCACTTTTTTTTAACATTCTTTCAAAAATTCACAAAAATAAAAGAATAGGTTGCTCAACAAGTAATGGAATCATTACTCCTAAAAAGTTCTTTTCCAGCACTTTTATCTCACCGAATTCCAACTGCTAGCTTAGTTGTTCCTTTAGTGTTCAGAAGGACACACAGATGGACACAGATTGGTAAAATGACATAGTCAAGGTCTCCTTTTAATGAAATAAAAATGAAGAAAATAAAAAGAATTCTTAATCATATTCATATCTCACAAAACCAAACCCCATATTCCTTTTTTTAACCTTTAAAATTAATATAGTATCAACTTTGCTTTTGCTACAAAAACATTACAATGCTGTTGTTAACTATAATCCAGAAATTACATTCATTGTTTTCCCCATGTATCACCACATTCTTAACACCCTGTAGTAGAAGAACTTTCCTGTATTTATGTTATTAAACACAATCCTCATCTACTTCCAAAATCATTAGTATACATTCCCAATATTATCCTCCAGCTGTCATCCAACAAACATTAATCATCCTAGCCTACTCATTTTGCCACAATCACATCCATAAATCAAGTGTTTGTTACATTCATTATAATGTATTACAATTAAGTCCAACCATTACCACATATTTACATTTGACCTTACTAAACTTTCTTCATACATCCAGCATCTTCTCCCCCTTCTTATCCCATATTCCATCTCCCACCAGCCTACACTCATGGTCCAACTCCGTAAGTCTACTCAATTTAGTTCATATCAGTAAAACCATGCAATATCTGTCCTTTTCTGTCTGGCTTATTTCACTCAACATAATATCTTCAAGGTTCCTCCATGTTGTCATGTGCATCCCCAAGTGATTTCTTTTTACAGCTGAGTAATATTCCAACATATGAAAATTTCACACCTTGTTTATCCATTCATCAGCTGACAGATACTTGTTGCTTCCATCTTTTAGCAATTGTGAATAATGCCACTATGAACATTGGTGTGCAAATACCTGTTCACATCCTTGCTTTCGGTTCTTCTGAATATATTCATAGTAGCGGGATTGATGGATCATATGACAGTTCTATATTTAGTTTCCTGAGGAACTGCCAAATCATCTTCCAGAGAGGCTGCACCGTTTTACAGTCCCACTGACATTGAAGAAATGTTTCTATTTCTCCATATCCTCTCCAGCACTTGAAGTTTTCTGTTTTGTTAAAAATGGCCATTCTGTACGGTATGAGATGATATCTCATTGTAGTTTTGCTTTGCATTTCCCTAATAGTGCTGTTGAACATCTTTTCATGTGCCTTTTGGCCATTTGAATTTCCACTTCAAAAAAAAATGTCAGGTCAATTCCTTTGCCCATTTTTAATGGGGGTGCTTGTCATTTTGTCATTGTCTGATTTCTTTATAACATGGAAATCAATCCCTTATCAGATATATGGTTTCTGAAGATTTATTCCCATTGAGTAGGGTGCCTTTATGATTTCTTGAAAAAAGTCTTTTGAAGACCAAAAGTATTTAATTTTGAGGCATTCCCATTTATCTATTTTTTTCTTTTGCTGCTTGTAAGAACAAAAGGTCCAAGGAACCACGACCAAGCACAAGATTTTGAAGATGTTTCCCTATATTTTCTTCTAAGAGTTTTAGAGTTCTAGTTTTTTTATTTAGGTCCTTGACCCATTTTGAATTAATTTTTGTATGAGGTGTGAGATAAGGGTCCTCTTTCTTTATTTTAGATATGGATATCCAGTTTTCCCACCATCATTTGTTGAATAGGCTCTTCTGACCTAGCTGAGTGGGTTTGACAGCCTTGTAATCATTCGACCATAATGTGAGGGTCTATTTCCAAACTCTCAATTCTATTTCATTAGTCAATCTGTCTATCTTTATGCCAGGACCATGCTGTTTATAACACTTTAGATAGATAATAAAATTTAAAGTCTGGAAGTGAGAATCCTCCAACCTTGTCCTTTTTAAAAAATATATTTTTGGCTATTCCGGGGCCCTTACTGTTCCACAATAATTTGATAGTTGGCTTTTCCAATTCTTTAGAGAAGGAAATTGGAATTTTTTATTGAGATTGCATTAAATCTATATCTCAGTTTGGGTAGACTTGACAGCTTAATATTATTTAGTCTTCCAACCCATGAACACCGAATATAATTCCATTTATTTAGATCATTTTTTAAGTAATGTTTTATTGTTTTCTGTATACAGGTCATTTATGTCCTTGGTTAAATTTATTCTTAAATATTTGATTATTTTAATTGTAAATTGAAATTTTTACTGACATCTTCCTCAGATTGCTCATTAGTAGTGTATAGAAACGTTGATTTTTGCGCATTAATCTTGCATCCTGCCACATTGCTGAAATTGTCTATAAGTTCTAATAGTTTTATAGTGGATTTTGAGTTTTTTTTATAATTATAGTATATTATCAGTGAATAACAAATGTTTTACTTCTTCGTTTCCTATCTGGGTGACTTTTATTCCCTTTTCCCACCTAATTGCTCTAGCTAGAACTTCTAGCACAAAATTGAAAAACTGTGGGGAGAGTGGGCATCCTTGTCTTGTTCCTAATCTCAGTGGGAAAACTTTCAGCCTTTCACCATTAAATATAAAGTTAGCTTAGGTTTTTTATATATGCACTTTATTATATTAGGAAAGTTTCTTTCTATTCCTATCTTTCAGAGTGTTTTTTTAATCAAGAAAGGATGTTGTGTTTTGTCAAATGCCTTTTCTGCATCAATTGAAATGACCATGTGGTTTTTCTTCTTCAATTTATTAATGTGGTATATTACATTGATTGAATTTCTTACATTGAACCACCCTTGCATACCTGGCATAAAGCCCATTTGATCATGATGTATAATTTTTTATGTGTTTTTGGATTCAGTTAGCAAGTATTTTGTTGAGGATTTTTGCATCCATATTCATTAAAGAAAGTCTAATTTTCTTTTTTCATAATATCTTTATTTGGCTCTGTTATTAGGGTGATATTAGCTTCATAGAATGAGTTTGGTAGCATTCTTTCCTGTTCAATTTTTTGGAAGAGTTTGAGCAAGATTGGTATTAGATCTTCTTTAAATGATTGTTAGAATTCACCTGTGAAGACTTCTGGTCTTGGAGTTTTCATTTTGAGAGGTTTTTAATGACTTTCAATTTCTTTACTTGTGATTCGCTTGTTGAGGTCTTCTATTTCTTCTTGGGTCAGTGTGGTTTATTCATGTGTTTCCAGAAATTTGTCCATTTCATCAATGTTGTCTAGTTTGTTGGCATACATTTGTTTATAGTATCCCCTTATGATCTCTTTTATTTCTGCTGGATCAGTGGTAATGCCACCCTTCTAATTTCTGGTTTTATTTATTTGCATGTTCTTTTGTTTTTCTTTGTTAATCTAGCTAAGGGTGTATCAGTTTTGTCTATCTCCTCAAAAAACTAACTTTTAGTTCTGTTGATTTGCTCAATTGTGTTATTTTTCTCCATTTCATTTATTTCTGCTCTAATCTTTATTATTTCTTTCTCTCTGTTTCCTTTGGGATTGGTTTGCTGTGATTTTTCTAATTTCTCCAGGTGTGCAGTTAGGCCTTTGATTTTAGCTTTTTCTTCTTTTTTAATACAAGCATTGAGGGCTATAAATTTCCCTCTCAGCGCTGCCTTTGCTATATCCCATAAGTTTTGGTATGTTGTGTTCTCATTTTCAATTTCTTGAGGTATTTACCGATTTCTCTTGTAATTTTTTTTAACCCACTGCTTATTTAAGAATGTACCACTTAATCTCCATATATTTGTTGATTTTCCCTTTTTCCACCTGTTATTAATTTCCAACTTAATTCTATTATAATCCAAGAAAGTGTTTTGTATATTTTCCATGTTTTAAAATTTATTGAGATCTGACTTATGTCCCAACATATGGTCTATCCTGGAGAAAGATCCATGAGCACTTGAGAAGAATGCATTTCTTGCTACTTGGGGGTATAATGCTCTATAAATGTGTTTAGAACTAGTTCATTTATCATACTATTCAAGTTCTCAGTTTTCTTATTTATCCTCTGACCAGATGTTCTATTTAACGTTGAGAGTAGAGTGTTGAAGTCTCCATCTATTATTGTAGAGATTTTTATTCCTCCCTTCAGTTTTGCCAAAGTGTGTCTCATGTATTTTTGGGCAACTATGTTAGGTGCATAACTATTTGTTATTTCTTCTTGGTGAATTGTCTCTTTTATTAATATGTATAACCTACTTCATGTCTTATAAGAGTTTTGCATTTAAAATCTTTTTTATCTGATATTGGTATTATTACACCTGCTCTTTTTTATTGCTATTAGCATGGAATATTTTTTCCCAAACTTTCACTTTCAGCTTGATTGTGTCCTTGCATCTAAGGTGAGTCTGTTGTAGACAATAAATACATGGCTTGTTTTTTTTAAAAAAAAATATCCATTCTATCAGTCTATGACTTTTAAGTGGGGAGGTCAATCCATTAACAATCAGTGTTACTACTATAAAGACGTTACTTAGTTCGTCCATTTTATCCCTTGGCTTTCTGTTGTCATATCTTACTATTTTCTGTCTTATAACCCTTTCAATTTCTCTTACTTATGTTCTTCATCTCTATACTCTCCTCCAGGGCTCTTGTCTTTTCCCATCAGACTGTAACACGTCCTTTAATATCTCTTGTAAATTCAGTCTCTTGGTAACATACTCTGTTTTTGTTTGTCTGTAAAGACTTTAAACTCACCTTCATTTCTGAAGGAAAGTTTTGCTGGATAAAGAATTCTTGGCTGACAGTTTTTCTCTTTCAATACCTTAAACATATCATACCACTGCCTTATTGCCTCCTTAGTTTCTTGAGAAAGAGGTACTAAGGTTTATTAAGGTTCTCTTATAAGTAATGCATTGCTTTTCTCTTGCTGCTCTCAAAATCCTCTATCTTTGGCCTTTGTCAATCTGAATAGTAGATGTCTCAGAGTAGGTCTATTAGGATTTAGTCTGTTTGGGGTATGTTGTCCTTCTTGAATATTGATATCCATGTCTATCATATGGAAAATTTTCAGTCAGTATTTCCTCAAATATTCTTTCTACCCCTTTTCCATTCTCTTTTCCTTCTGGGACACCTATAATGCATAGGTTTGTGTGTCCTGTATTGTCATTCAGTTCCCTGAAACCCTGTTCATTTTTTTGCATTCTTTTCTGTCTCTTCTCCTATCTTTTCTGTTTCAAATGTCCTATCTTCTAATTCACTTATTCAGTCTTCTAACATTTCAAATCTGCTGTTATATGCCTGTAATGTATTTTTAATCTCATCCATTGTGTCTTTCATTACCATGAGCTGTTACTTTTTTTGCAGTATTTCAAATTGTTCTTTTTGCTCACACAGTGTCACCTTAATATCTTTTATCTTTTTAGTCATATTTTCCTTCACCTCCTTAAACTGATTAAGGAGGTTTGTTTGAACATCATTTATTAGTTGTCTTAAATCCTGAGCCTAGATTCTTGGCTTGTTCCTTTGTTGATACCCAGGCATCTGCTTACGTTGATGATTTTGCTCTGTTGATCAAGTTTCCTCTCTTGCCTAGTCATTTTACTTCACAGCTCTTCTTTGATTTTCAGTTTAGTTTTCTCTAAAACTTTAATATTTCCCTGTTTAAGTAGTCAAAACTGTGGCAAGGAGCCACTAACAGGGTCTGTACAGGTCTACCATGCCTGAGAAAGAATTGGGAGGCCAGTCTGTCTCTTTTCACTTTTTCAGCTGGCCAGCAAATGGCGCTGCTCAGCAAACCCTTCCACAGTGATGAATGCTTCAATTTCCACTACCTTTTCTGAGCTAGCAAGTTAAGGCAGTTACATTCGCAGAAGACAAACGTCCACCGCACCCTTTCTCTTCCCTGGGAGGAATCCGTCCTTTCCCTTCTCCCTTGGCCACTCAAGCTGCAGGTTTTACCAAGGCTCTCCGCCTCGGGGGTGGGGGATGGGCAGCGTTCCCAGCCACATGGGTATCAACTCATGGTATTCCTTTTGGCCTCTCCATTTCTACATCCCCAGTCCCCTCTGGATGATGCATGCAGCACATTCCTGGCCTGCAGGGGTCTGCAAAGTAGCTCCCTCAGATTACTTCTACATCTTCTTCCCTATTTTGCAAGACAGCTGCACCTTGCCTGAGCTACTCCAATGCCATATTCTCAGATGCACCATTTCTAAAAATTATATATATATATAATATATATGTTTATGTATATGTATATATATAAGTGGAGCTTATGTTATCATATATTGGCAGTACTGTCATGCAGAAGCCAGTTTATAAAATGTCGGAGCATAACACTCTCAGGAGGACCAGTGTTTAAACTTGCACTAAGATATATTAGTTTATTAATACTCTATAATAGACTGTACTGTGTTGGTAATAATAACACAGTATATCTTGTATTGGAACAGAAGATAAGAACATTTGGTAAAAAGGAAGGAATAGGCCTGAGCCATGGTAATATGAGAAAGCACTGAGTTGGGCCAACAGAAACTTTCAGAGCCTCAAAATGCCAAGTGCCTGCAACGAGGTAAAGACAAACCAAAGAATGAAAGATTGAGCAGAGACTGTTATTCTTGCCCAAGCCTGAAAGAAGGAGAGACAGTTAAAAATAAAAATAACTTTTGAGGTTAATGAAAGAAACCCTTCATACTATGCACAACTTCTCTCCATCAATTTCACCAAAATGTAAGAACACTAAGAAAAAACATTTGAAAAACTAAAAAGTATCCCCTTTCCTTATAAATAATTTTATTTTCCTTCACAAATGTTAAGGGTATAACTAATTTGATTTACAAAAGGAGAAAAACTGTTTTGAGAGATGATTGAATTTTTGATATTATACCCACAGAACTAGTCTTTCTTTTCGTTGAAGGTATGATTAGAAATAGGAAAATGAAAAAACAAAATTGAATTTTAGTTAAGACATAAATGAAAATTTTAGTTATAAACATCTTTTTGTGTTGTTCAGCTTCAAACTCCAGTGAATACTTTTAAAAGTCATTGAGTTTGTTTTAGACTAGTGTTTATGGGTGTTGGCACAAATCTAAGCACGGGTGCAATTTTTTAGAATGCCTGCATCTCAGGGTGAATGGAAAATTTGTTTTTTCTTTGTGCCTTTTCAAAGCTGTTATGAAACTATCAAAACTTTAAAATAATTTCATTTATATTTACACACACAAAAAAACAATTTTAAATATCATCTTTTAGCTTTTCCACTCTAGGCATACTCAATATTAAGATATATTTGTAAATAAGGAAATGCCCAATTCAAATTATGCTGTTAAAAGAAATGAAGAAAATGGTATTATATAATATATCTCTTATTAAAAAAACATATCACACATATCTCAAGGCAATATCAGGTTATGTGAAATGTGTTTGTTCCTGATGATTATACGTATGCTTTTTAATGTATAATGCTGACTATGGGGTTCAAAAATTACATAATTTGCCACATAAAGGTTTTACAACATTTATGTATGTATTAAAAGTTTACATTACAGGAGGGACTTATGGGGAAGATGATGGAACAGGGAGCTCCAGGACTCAGTCATTCCACCAAGACAGCTATTAAACAGGGAGGAACTGTACAACATCCAGGGAAAAGCGGGATGAGGAGGCTGATAAACTACAGTAAAGAACAGTGAGTTGCTCTCTCTGTGCAGCAGCTGCGGGCACCCATCCCCCACTCTCACAGCAGGCCACCTTGGGGTCCAGTCCCTGGCTAGCTTGCTGATGACAATAAGGGCCAAAAATCCTCTTGAAACATGTTGAAAAAGAAAGAAGTTGGATGTCTCACACTTCCTGACTTTAAAGCATATTAAAAAGCCACAGTGGTCAAAACAGCATGGTACTGGTATAAGGATAGAAATATTGACCAATGGAAACAAATTGAGAATTCAGAAATAGACCCTCACATCTATGGTCAACTGATTTTTGACAATGCTGCCAAGTCTACTCAATGGGGAAAGAATAGTCTCTGCAACAAATGGTGCTAGGAAACCGGATATACATATTCAAAAGATTGAAAGAGGACCCCTATCTCACACCGTATACAAAAATTAACTGAAAATGGATCAAAGACCTAAATATAAGAATCAGGGACTATAAAACTCCTAGAGGAAAATATAAGGAAGCAATGGTTTCTTAGACTTTACACCCAAAGCACAAGCAACATAAGAAAAAATAGATAAATGGGGCCTCCTCAAAATAAAAAACTTTTGAGCATCAAAGGACTTTGTCAAGAGAGTGAAAAGACAACCTACTCAATGGGAGAATATATTTGGAAACCACATATCTGATAAAAGTTTAATATCCAGAATATATAGAGAAATCCTACAACTCAATGATAAAAAGACAAACAACCCAATTAAAAAATGGGCAAAAGACTTGAATGGACATTTCTCCAAAGAGGAACTACAAATGCCTAAAAAGCACAGGAAAAGATGCTCAACATCACTACCTATTAGGGAAATGCAAATCAAAGGCACAATTAGATATCATTTCACTCCTACTAGAATGGTCACGTATTTAAAAGAAAAAAAGAGAAAACTACAAGTGTTGGAGATGACGTGGAGGAAAGGAAGACTCGTCCATTGTTGGGCACAATGTGAAATGGTGCAGTCACTGTGGAGGACAGATGGGCAGTTCCTCAGGAAGCGAAGCATACAATTACCATATGATCCGGCAATCCCACTACTAGGCATGTACCCAGAACTGAAAGGAGGGACTCAAACAATTGCCAAAAGATGGAAGAGTGTCCATCAATAGATGAACGGGTAAACAAAATGTGGTATATACATTAATGGAATATTATTTAGCCATAAAAAGGAATGAAGTCCTGATACATGCAACAACATGGACAGACTGTGAGGACGTTATGTTGAGTGTAACAAGCCAGGCACAAAATGATACATATTCAATGATCTCACTGATATGAACTAATTGTAATAAGCAAACTTATAGAGTTAGAATCTAGAATTTAAGTTACCAGGAGATAGATTGGAGTTAGAGAATGGATACTTGATGCTTAACTTGTACAGAATTTCTATTTAGGTTTATGACAAAGGTTTGGAAATGGATGGTGGTGAAGTTAGCACATTCTTGAGTGTAGTCAACAGCACTGAACTGTATAGGTGAATGTGGTTAAAAGAGGAAAACTTTAGGATGTGTATATTACTAGAATAAAAATTGAAAGATAGAGCAGAGGACAGTACAACACAGTGAACCCAATTGTAGACGTTGGACTATAGTTAATAGTACAAGATATTATTTTATGAAGTATAACAAATGTACGATACTAATACAAGTTTGTAATGATACAGTGGTATATGGAGTAAAACACACCTAATGTAAATAACAGATGATAATCTTTCGTCAATTGTAATGAAGGTAACTACTGTTAAAAAATAGTGCAATTATTAAAAAGTGCTATCATCATTTGTAACAAACATTCCACACCAATGCAAAGTGTTGGTGGTGGGTTGGAAATCCTGTATTTTATGCATGATTGTTTTGCAAACTTGGAACTTCTCTAATTAAAAAAGTTTACAATTTTAAAGTTTAAAGAAACAGTCAATCAGGGAAAAAAGAAAAAAGCATTAAAATGCATGGGCATTTTAATTTCGAATTTCTTTATGAAAGAGGATTTACTATCCTCTCAAAATTTGGCTGTACTATCCTCAAACCACAAATTACTTCTCTTAGATCCCTTCTGTGAACAACTATCTACTCAGCATCTGTCCTTGTTCTCAGCTTCACTCCTCAATGTCACAGCTTCACTTGTGTTAAAGCATAACTTAGCAAACTACTCTTCCTCAGAAGCACAGAACTTGGGATTTCCAAGGCTCCACTCCAAACTTGAGAAGAACATCTTTGAGGATGTAGCGCTTCCTTGTTAACCCTTTCTCATTTTCCATGGCCAGCACACACACACATATGCAAAGAGGAAATGAAGAGAGAACTACATTTTTATAGAGTACTCTGTGATGAGGGAAATATATGGATCTTAGTGGATTGTGCCGAGCTTGATGGCAGTCTACCTGCAACTGTTTATTCCCTTCCTTCTACCTAACATGGACGCCATTGGTTCAGAGATAGACCATGCTCAGATAAAACACTACAGTTTATAGACTCCTCGCAATTAGAGATAAACGAATGCTAACTACTGACATGTACACAATGGCATTGAAGTGGAGCTTCAGAGAAATCTCTTTTAAAGGGGTCAGATGCAGCTGACATGCACCCATTCTTCTTTTCCCTCTCCTGCCTGAAACTCAGTGCAACACTGGAGGTGGATCAGAGGTAACAGGCATAAGGTCAAATTTTTATGTGAAGAACAGCTGAATGGAAGGTTGAATCCCAAGAAGAGTCCTGGACACACCACATGAGTCCTGGGAGCCTACCTCAGGACTACTGGTTATATAAGAAAAACGAGACCCATCTCCAGTACAAGTGATTTTTCTTCTGATTTTCTATTATTTGTAGGTTAATACAGTCCTAACTACTATAGCGATTAGAGTCTATCCTAGTTTATTCTATAATGCCAACAAGTGCCCAGAGTATTCGAACCAAATGAGTATGACCTTTTCTGAATTATAATAGAATAAAAGCACTAGAATTTATCACTTTTTAAATCCTTGTTTTTATGGATACACTTATTACCAGCACCATTGTCAGGGCCATAGCCACTGGAAGTTCAGAAAAAAAAGATAAAATTTGGAAGTTCATTTTAATTGGGTGTTTTTTTAGAGATTTAAATTTGGCATTTAATACTTGTACATATACATAATTAAAATGAATAGTTTTTAAAATAATAAATTATGTGAAATTTGAACCACTAAAAAATAAACACAATACACACAAATAAAAGAAATCTGTGTTAAATTTAAATAAAAGAATGTTTTAGAACATCAGGACGCTAGTTGTTGGATAGACATGGTTTGAATGTGAAATTTAAGAAGAAAATGAAAAAGTATATTGTTGAAGAGCAGTATTGTTTTATAAAACAAAGTGCTCATGTAGAATCCATGAAACCAAAATCTCAACTCTTTATTCACTCTCATCATATATAGATAGATGATGATGATGATAATGATGAGATTGATAGACAGACAGATATAGATAGATAGATAGATAAATAGATAGATAGATAACAGATGTAGGTAGGTAGGTAGGTAGGTAGGTAGGTAGATAGATAGATAGATAGATAGATAGATAGATAGATAGATAGATAGATAGATAGATAGATAATAGATGTATGTAGGTAGATAGGTAGGTAGGTAGGTAGATGGATGTAGGTAGGTAGGTAGATAGATAGAAAGATTGATTAATTGATTGATAAATACAGAGATAAAAAATGCGGCAGTCATTCGGGTACTAACCTGAAGGTCCTAAATGTGACCTTCATGGTGCTCAGTACACTGGCCCCAGCACCTTTCCCCAGCCTCAAGTCTTCCCACTCCACTCTTCCCAAACTCTAGAACCAGATCAACACAGAGTTATAAGAAGTGGGTCACAGGCATAAGGAGAGTCACTCTCAGCCACCACAGCCACTGAGGAAGAGCAGAAAGAAGCTGATACACTGTGCTCCCACCTTGCTTGCTGAGGCTGAAATGTCTTTGAAAGAAAATAAAAAAGGTGAAATTTATTGTTCTGTAAACATGGAATAATTAGGCCAATTTATAATCCTTCAGATTATGTAAAATGCTAAACTACGGTTTATTTTGATAGAGATATATGTGAAGATGGTAACACTGTAGAGGCTCTTCAATTTATATGC
Source organism: Cabassous unicinctus (assembly GCA_029593785.1). NCBI lineage: Eukaryota > Metazoa > Chordata > Mammalia > Cingulata > Chlamyphoridae > Cabassous > Cabassous unicinctus. The sequence continues at coordinate 26,673 of JAQZBX010026811.1, forward strand.
TGTTGGTTGACTCAGAATAACCTGGAATTCTCCATTCTCCCTATGCAAATACTGACATAGCGCCAGTCACCTGATGCCAGAGCCCTTCCACTCTCATCTGTCTATACTATCTACTCATTATTTTCATTATGCATTTTAATTAGACGAAACAAAATCCAGTATAACATAGGTGTATAAAGAAAAGGTTTTGTCATGAAAACTAAGTTAGATAGCTTAGCATCTTAGTTAAGGCAAATTCATGGTGCTCTCCTCTACTCCCACCTCCCAAATTATTTGTGGAGTGAGTTATGGAAGAAATAAATGTAAAATGTTTGCAAACAATGTAAAAATATTGCCAAATTCTTCGCTCAATCTGCTTCACAAGTTTTTATAAGTTATCACATGATATTAAAAAATTTTAATGGAATTTTTAGCAATAATCATTATTATTGTTAATGCAATAAATGAAAAATGAATATTGTTAATGCAAGAAAGACCAAGAGAAATCCATCAGTGGATGTCAATTGAAAGAAAAGACTTTGATCTTACATCAAAAGATGGGGTTATGAAGGTACACGGCTATGTTTTAGGGTACAAAAAGATGGTAAGCTACTGAACCAGGCTGTTAGGTTGTTTATTGCCTCTACACTCTAAATCTGGTATAATTATCACTATTTTATAGGAAAGACTCAGAAAGGAAAATAACTTGGCCAAGATCACATTAGTTAAGCTCAGATTTGAATAAAATCTGCTAGAATCCAGGATCACTGTAGGAAGACATTGAATTACTTCCTTAGATGAAAAAACTATGATATTAGCATCATTGGGAATGATTAGTTTGGAAACAAGTATCCACAAGTAGAAAACATATATATTCTTTCAAGAAAACCATGTTGATTTTAGGTGTGGGTTGCTATGATTCAAATAGGGGGGGAAGTATTCTAAGATTAGTATTTGTTACCAATTAAATTATAATGATTTCTATTGAATTGGAATACATTTATTTGGATCCTGGATAATAAAATATTTACTAAATATATACAGTTGCTAAGTAACAGATTAAACACAATCCACCTCAATGATTCTAAACAATGGATAAATTCCACCAGTTTTTAAATAGGAAATGTTCAGTAGCATAGGGCCTTTAGCTCTTGGATCTGGAGTTGCATTATGATTGGAAAGCTTCTCTTTTCAGCTTTCCCACTATGAAAGCTGTCCTTCCCCCAGCCTTCTTATTTGAAATAGCATTTCCTTTACCTTAGTATCTTCCTCATGGAAGAAAACTTATGTATGTATGTAGAAAAAAATATGAAGGCTCTTTAGCAGAAATTATAGCTTAACCTTGAAAAGATTTTTAAGACCAAATGGTAAAAGATCATGTAATCATCTTGTTGGAGATTTTTTTAAAAACTTAATTATCTTTTATATAAATGATTTTGTTTATATCATTCAACAATATAAAAAATTATTATTATATAAGATAAATAATAGTTCTTCCTCACTTCAAGCTGTACATTTTTGTTTATTTCCATTGGACGAATTATCGTAGGGTTTTAAAGATTTATATACACCTTCTTTTAACTTTAGAAATATTCCAACACTGTATCAGAACAGTCTCTTTAATTACGCAGTCTCTTTACCACATTCAGTGGCTCTTTAGCAAGATATATTCATACCGCTTTATTGAAAAGCCTTATAATCTCACAGAGTAATGCCTCATTTTAGGAAAAATCATTTTGAAAACCACCACTTAAGGGAAAAAAGATAACATGTTCATAATACTCTTGTGCAAGTCCAACAAGCCTCTTAATTATGTACAAATCTGTAGCTCATGACAAATCAATAGCGGCAAATACCCTTTAATGTGCTATCAGACCTTAGTCAAACAGATGACAATTAGTATATTTACATTAGGGAACAAAGGGCCCAACATTAGTGGAGAAGCCAACCGCTTTTAAAGTGTATGTTTGGCTCTCAAAGAAATGCTTATTGCAGATAAGACTTCGCCTCCAAGAAAACGCACTTTTGTATTGGGTTTCTTTTTCTGTCTTTTTGTTGTTGTTCTTTTCTTTCCT
>JAQZBX010026812.1:0-28726 GCA_029593785.1 Cabassous unicinctus
CAGCTAGTAAAACTAGAAAAAGAACAGCAAACCAATCCCAAAGCAAGCAGAAGGAAAGAAATAATAAAGATTAGAGCAGAAATAAATGAAAATGATAATAGAAAAACATTAGAGAAAATCAACAAAAACAAAATTGTTTTTTTGAGAAAATCAATAAAATTGACAAACCTTTAGCTAGGCTAACAAAGAAAAAAAAGAGAGATGATGCAAATAAATGCAATCAGAAATGAAAAGGGGGAACTTACAAATGACCCCACAGAATTAAAAGGGGTCATAAAAGGATTAGGAGAAATTATATGCCAAAAAACTAGTCAACTTAGATGAAATGGACAAACTCCTAGAAATGCACAGCCAACCTACACTGACACTACAAGAAATAAAAGAACTTAACAAATGAATCACATTTAAGGAGATTGAACCCATCAACAAAAACCTCCTGGCAAAGAAAAGTCCAGGACCTGATGGCTTCACAGGTGACTTCTAACAAATATTTAGAGAAGAATTAACACCAATCCTGTTTCATCTCTTCCAAAAATGTGAAGAGGATGGAAAATTACCCAAAACATTTTATGAGGCCAACATCACCCTAATACCAAAGCCAGATAAATATTCTACAAGAAAATAAAATTAGAGACCAGTCTCTCTAATGAACATAGATGCAAAAGTTCTCAACAAAATACTTGCAAATTGAAACCAACAACATATCAAAAGACTTATAAATCATGACCAAATGGAATTTATTCCAGGTGTGAAACGCTGGTTCAACATAAGAAAATCAATCAACGTAATACACCTCATTAAAAATTGAAGGAAAAACACCACAAGATTATCTCATTCGATGCAAAAGAGGCACTAGGCAAAATCCGGCATCCTTTTTTGATAAAAACACTTCAAATGATAGGAATAGAAGGAAAATTCCTCAATATGATAAAAGGCATATATGAAAAACCCACAGCCAACATCATACTCAATGGGAAAAGGTTGAAAGCTTTCCCTCTAAGATTGGGAACAAGACAAGGATGCCCAATGTCACCAATGTTATTCAATATTGTACTAGAATTTCTAGCTAGGGCAATTAGACAGGAAAAACATGTAAAGGCATCCAAATAAGAAAAGAGGAAGTAAAATTCTCACTGTGTGTGGATGACATGATCCTGTACTTAGAAAATCCTGAAGTATCCACAACAAAGCTACTTGAGCTAATAAATGAGTGCAGCAATGTGGCAGGATACAAGATCAACATGCAAAAATCAGTAATGTTTTTGTACAATAGTACTGAGCAACCTGAGGAGGAAATCAGGGAAAAATTCCATTTTCAATAGCAACAAAAAGACTTGAATACCTAGGAGTTAATTTAACCAAAGAAGGACAGGACCTATATGCAGAAAACTACAAAACGATGCTAAAAGATATTTAAAAAAACATAAAGAAATGGAAAGATATTCCGTGTTCATGGATTGGAAGAATAAATATCATGAAGATGTCAATATTACCCAAACAGATTTACAGATTAATTGCAATACCAATCAAAATCCCAACAGCTTACTATACAGAATTAGAGAAGACAATTACCATATTCATCTGGAAGGGTGAGTGCACCCAAATAGCCAAAACATTCTAAAAATGAAGAGCAATGTGGGAAGAATTTCACTTCCTGACCTGGAAACATATTACAAAGCTACAGTGGTCAAAACAGCATTGTCCTGGAATAAAGATAAACACATCGATCAGTTGAATAGAATTGAGAATGCAGAAATAATCCCTCACCTATACAGTCAACTGGATTTTGACCAACCTACCAAGTCCATGCTAATGGTTAAAAACAGTCTCTTCAACAAATGGTGTTGGTAGAACTGGATATCTATAACCAAAAGAATGAAAGAGGACCCCTATCTCACCCCTATACAAGAATTAACTCAAAATGGATCAAAGATCTAAATATGAAAACCAGGACCCTAAAACTACTAGAAGAAAATGTAGGGAAACATCTTCAAGACCTTGTAGTAGGTGGTGTTTCCTTGGACCTTACACCCAAAGCATGTGTAACAAAAGAAAAAATAGATAAATGGGACCTCCTCAAAATTAAACACTTTTGCACCTCACAGGCCTTTGTCAAAAGGTTGAAAAGGCAGCCAACTCAATGGGAAAAAAATGTGAAAATCACATATCTGATGAGGGTTTATTCTCCAGGATATATAAAGAGGTGTTACAACTCAACAATAAAAAGAGAAACAACCCAACTAAAAATGGGTAAAAGACTTGAATAGACATTTGTCCAAAGAAGAAATAGAAATGGCAAAAAAAAAAAAAAAAAAACATGAATAAATGCTCAACATCACTCATGTTTAGGGAAATGCAATTCAAAACTACAATGAGATATCATTTCACACATATCAAAATGGCCAGTGTTAAAAAGACACAGATCTACAAGTGTTGGAGAGGATGTGGAGAGATAGGAACACTTATTCACTTTTGGTGGGAATGCAGAATGGTGCAGCCACTGTGGAAGACTGTTTGGTATTTCCTAAGGAAGTTGAATATAGACTTGTCACATAACCCAGAAATACCACTACTGGGAATATACCCAGAAGAACCAAGGACAGTGATATGAACAGACATCTGCACACTCATGTTCATAGCAACATTTTGCACCATTGTCAAAAGTTGGAAACAACCCAGGTGTTCATCAAAGATAAATGGATAAACAAACTATGGTCTATTCACACAATGGAATATTATGCAGCTGTAAGAAGAAATGAAGTTGTAAAGCATATGACAACATGGATGAACCTGGAAGACCTTATGTTGAGTGAAGCAAGCCAGACACAAAAGGACAAATAATGTATTATTGCATTATTATGAACCAAATATATTGTGTAACATGTTTGATTCAAAAAAATTTTTTTATATATATCCAGTACATTTAATTAAGAAATGTGTATATTTATTCATCTGTGTTTATTTTTTAGTTTTTAATTGTTTATATGTTCAATTATTAAATGTACAATATAAAGTCAAAGAGAGAAAGAGAGAGAGAGGTCTATTTCATACTTTTAAAAATTATATTAAAATTTCCAGACCAGGAAATCCTCTTTAATGTTTAATCCCTAGTAGTATGAATATGTGAAATATTTTAAAATATTTGCTAAGCATTTGATGATATTCAATAAAATTCCCATAGATGTCTGAAAAAAAAAAAAGAAGAATGTTGAATGGCCAACTTTCCTCCAACCTCCTTATTGTCTTATGTTTTATGACTTCATTTCTTCTTACTGCTGCATAATATTCCATCATGTGTATACTCCACAATTTGTTAACAGATATTTCAAATAAATTGCATAATAAAACTCATTTATTCTATCTCTATTCATAATGGGACAAACGGGTGGGAATTGAGCAACTGACTTCCATTAATGTTTTGACATGTGTTGTCTGTATTACTCAGAGATCTTCTTGAAATCAAAACTGACAGAATAATATTGTGAGCTTTAGTATAAGAATCACTTCACGGGACCATGTGATTTGGCAAAACCTAATTCCACAGGGGAGGCAGAGCAAGTTGGGAGCTCTGGTGAAAGTTTTGATGAATTCCTCGGGAGAGGCTGGCAGGCCAAAGTATAGATTGAAATTCTTTTTCTGACTGTTGAAATCTTCATTCCTTTTGAGGTCTTGAAGTGATTGAGTGAAACTTTAGTCATGGCTGAAAGCAATCTCATTTTCTAATTCAAATTCAACCAGCCATAGATGTAATCAACTGACAAATGATTTAAATCCAAGTAATACTCTCACAGTAACCATCAGACAGCCATGGCATTTCCTTCCTCTATCATCACATGACCTTCTTGCCTCTGTCTGTATGCAAATTTCCCCCTCATATAATGACATTAGCAGTAACGGATAAAGGGCTTACCCTAATTAGTATGACATATATATTTTTTAAACGAACCTTATTTCAAATTCACAAAAATAAAAGAACAGAAAAAGGCAGCTCAATAAGTTATGGAAAACATTACTCCTAAAAAAAGTTCCTTTTCAGGCAATTTTATCTCATGGAATTCCAATGACTAACTCAGTTGTCACTCTAGTGTTAACAAAGATAAACAGATGAACATAGATCAGTTAAATGACATAGTTAAGGTCTCCTTATTAATGTAAAAAATGAGGAAGAGAAATGCTTAATTGTTTAAGCAATAAAAATTGCTTAAACAGTGCATAAATGTTTCAGCAGAGAAACATAACTCATTATTTTTTAACTTTAGAATTAATATAGTACCAACTTTGTTTTTGTCATTAAAAACATTACAATGTTGTTGTCAACTATATCAGATAAATTACATTACTTATACTTTCCCGTTTACCACCATATTCTTAACACTTTGTAGTAAAAGAACATTCCTGTATTTATATTAATTACAAATCTTATCTGCTATGAAAATCAATTTTATACATTCCCAATATTGTCATTCAGGTGTCCTTCAACTGACATTAATCTTACTAGTCTACTCTTTCAACACAATCACCTCCATAAATCAATAGTGTTTATTTTCATTGTAATATGCTACTATCAATCCCAACCTTTACTACTTATTTATTTGAGACTTTATTAAACAGTCTACATACATCCAGCATCTTCATCCTTTCTTATCTTACATTTCATCTCTCACAAATCTACCGTTCATAGTCCAGCTCTATAAGTCTACTAATTCATATATAATTCATATGAGGGAGATGATACAATATTTGTCTTGTGTCTGGCTTATTTCACTCAACATAATAACTGAAAGTTTCCTCCATGTTCTCATGTGCTTCCCCAGTTGGTTTCTTCTGATAGCTGAATAATATTCCATCATATGAATATAGCAGATCTTTTTCATCCATTCATTGTTTGACAAACAGTTAGGTTTTCACCAACATTTAGAAATTGTGAATAATGCCACTATGACCTTCGTTGGACAAATATCTCTTCATGCCTTGCTTTCAGTACATCTGATTATATTCCTAGTAGCAGGATTGTTGGATAATATGTCCTTTCTACATGTTGTCTAATTAGCTGACATACAGTTGTTCGTAGAATCCTCTTATGAGCTCTTTTTTGAGGGGGATGCCAGGTCAGGTGTAATGTCACCCTGCTCATTTCTGATTTAATGATTTGCCTCTCCCTTTTTTCCTTTGTTAAACAACCTCAGAGTTTATCAATTTTTTTAATCTTTCAATGAAGTCACTTTTAGTTCTGTAGATTTTCTCTGTTCTTTTTTGTTTTCCATTTTATTTATTTCTATTTCTACTGTAATCTTAATTATTTGTTTCTATCTGCTTGCTTTGGGTTGGTTTTGTTATTCTTTTCTAATCCTTACAGGTATGCAGTTAGGTTTTTGATTTTAACTTTTCCTTCTTTTTTAATATAAGCATTGAGTGCTATAAATTTCCCTTTCAACACTGCCTTTGCTGTATCCCCTGAATTTTAGAATGTTGTGCTCTTGATTTCATTTGTCTTCGGTGTTTACTATTTTCTCTAGCCATTTCCTCTGTAATCCACTGATTATTTAAAAGTGAATTGTTCATCAAAAACGGTTGTCCATAGAGGTTAGAGTCTATTTCTGAACTCTCAGTTTGAATTTGTTCATTAATGACTCTATCTCTATGCCAATTCCATAATGTTTTGCCCATTGTATCATTAAAATCACTTCAAGGTCAGTAAGTGGGAGACCTCCGACTTTGCTCTTCTTTGTTTTTTTTTTTTTTTTTAGCATGTTTTTACCAAATCAGGACCTCTTTCTCTTCCAAATAAGTTTGGTAATTGAATTTTCTCATTCTGTAATGTAAGTTGTCAGTATTGCATTGAATCTAAAATCATTTTGGGTAGAATTGATATCTTCCAGATGTTCAGTATTCCTATCTATAAAAATGGAATATCCTTCCATTTCTTTAGGTCTACTTTGATTTCTTTAAGCAGTGTTTTGTAGTTTTCTGAATACTGATCCTTTACTTGCCTCATAAAATTAATTCCTAGATATTTGCTTCTTTTTGTTGCTATAGTAAATGGAATTCCTTCTTTACAAACTCCTCAGCTAGCTCATTATTATTGTATTGAAACACTACTGATTTTGTATGTTGATATATCCTAACAATTTGTTCAAGTCTTTTATTATGTCTAATAACTTATTTTTAGATATTTCAGGATTTTCTAAATATATGATCATATCATCTGTGAACAATGAGAGTTTTACTTCCTCTTTTCCAATTTAGATGCCTTTTATTTCTTTTTCTTGCCTAATTGTTTTAGCTAGATCTAGTCTACACCTGTGGTGACAGTGGGCATCTTAGTATTGTTTCTGATCTTTGAGGTGCAGCTTTCAACATATCTGCATTGAGTAGTATGTTTTCTGTGGGATTTTCATATATACACTTTATTATGTTGAGGATCTTTTATTCTTTCCTATTTTTGAAGTGTTTTTATCAAGAAAAAATTCTGGATTTCATCAAATACCTTTTCTGCATCAATTGAGAAGATCACATGTTTTTTTTATTCCTTTGATTTGTTAAGGTGGGGTATTATGATAATTGATTTTCTCCTGTTGAAACACCCTTGCATACCAGGAATAAAACCCATGTGACCATACTGTAAATTTTTTTATTTGCTTTTGGATGTGATTTGCAGGTATTTTCTTGAGAATTTTTGCATCTATGTTCATGGGAGAGTTTGGTCTGTAATTTTTCTTTTTTTGTAGTATCTTTATATTACTTTGGTATTAGGGTGACGTTGGCTCCATAAAAATGTGTTAGGAATTTTCACTTTTTCTGAATTTTTGGAAGAGTTTAAACAGAAATAGTATTTGAACTATAATAGACTGGTAGAATTTACCTGAGAAGGCATCTGGTCCTGGGCTTTTCTTTCTTGTTAGATTTTGATGACTGATTCAATCTCTTTGTTTTTTTTTTTTTCTGGTTTGTGTGTGTGTGTGTGTTCCTGTACTTCTTATATAGTAAATGTTGGTTGTGTATTTCTAGGTCTTGTCCATTTCATCTATATTATCTAATTTGTTGGAATACACTTTCTCATAATATACTTCTATGATCCTTTTTATTTCTATAGGGTCAGTCATAATGTCTACCCCCTTTCATTCCTGATTTTATTTATTTCCACTTGATATCTTTTTTCTCTTTACATCTTACTAAATGTTTGTTGGCTTTTAAAATATTCTCAAAGAAAAAGCTTTTGATTTTGTTGGTTTTCTCTATTCTACTTTTATCCTCCATTTCATTTATTTCTGCTATAACCTTTGTTATTTCTTTCCTTCTGCTTCTTTTGGGCTTGGTTTGCTGTTTTCTGTCTAGTTTCTCCAGTTGTTCATTTATGTCTTTGACTTTAGCTCTTTCTACTTTTTAAATATAGGCATTTAGGGCTATAAATTTCCTTCTCACCACTGCCTTCACTGTACGACATAAGTATTGATAAGTTGTATTCTTCTTTTCATTTGTCTCAAGATAGCTACAATTTCAATTTCAATTTCTTCTTTGACCCACTGTTTGTTTAGGAGTATATAGTGTAACCTCCATATATTTGCCAATTTTCTACTTTCTGTACAATTATTGATTTACAGCCTCTTTTCATTAGGATCGGAGAAGGTGCTTTGTAAAATTTCAGTCTCCTTACATTTATTGAGAGCTTCTTGTGGCATAACATGTCATCAATACTGAAGAAAGATCCAGGAGCACTTGAGAAGACTGTATAACCTGCTGACTTTGGGTGTAATGTTCTCTATAGATTTTTCAACTCTACCGTGTTTGTCATAGTTCAAGTTTCCTGATTCCTTGTTGATCAACTACTTAGTGTTTCTATATATTGTTGTGAGTGGTGTTTCAAGACTCCAGTTATTGTTGTAGAGATATCTATTTCTCCTTTCAGTTTTGCCAGAATATGTCTCATATATTTTGGGGAAGCAACTTTAGGAGCATTGATAATTATTATTGTCATCTCTTCCTTATTGATTTGCCTAGAAGTGCACTTTTCTGGGAAAGTGCAGATGCTTCAACAAATATTGCTGTGAGAAAAATATATCTATAGCCAAAATAATGAAAAAGGAACCCATCCTACTCAGTATACCAGGAACTACTAAAAATGGATCAAAGACCTAAACATACAAGCCAGGACTATAAAAATCCTAGAAGTAATGTAGGAAAACACCAAGACCTTGTAGAGGTAACTGTTTAGATGGACTTTCATTAAGCTATTCCCATAGTACATGCCCATGGTGCAAATTAGAAGGAAAGAGGAGTTTTGATCACCAATAATGAAGATACTAAACATCCAGAGACTATATTAGCCCTACTATGAGCTGTATTCATGTCCATAGAATTTGCAGTGTTGCACTACCCCAGACACCAAAGGTCTGACTGCTATTTAGCAAAAAGAAAAATAAAGTTGACATAGTAGAAACGAGGCTGAGTAAACACATTCCAAAGATAAGGACACAAGAGAATTAGCTCTTATCTCAACTTTGAACTTCTCCTTGTTTATCACATGTTATGAAACAAAAGATCTAGCCAGAGCTAAAGAATGGGAATTTAATATCAAGTCAATAGAAGGATGGCTACAGTTAGAATCAGGCCTAGTTTGGTTACCAAAAAAAATAGTGGAACCTGTAAAATCATATTTGCAGCAGGGAATCCACTATGGAAAGGAGATCTTTGCAGCATGGATTAGACAACATATATTAGGACAAAAATTTCAAACAGCAATACATAAGATTTTGGAGATATGTTTTATGTCATAAAAATAAGCTAAATATTAGCAGACCCCTCATGACAGCAGAGTTGCAAGCTCAAACTTTTCCATCAGAAAAAGTATGATAAATTTATTTTACAGTGATGCCTAAGCAGCAAGAAATTCCACTATTATCTAGTTTTGGTTGACACATTTTCATTAGGTACTAGCCTTCCTTACCCACAGTAAAAGAGCAACTCAAGTCATAAAAAATTTTTTTAAAGGAAATAATACCTAGATTTGGTATGTGTAGCAGTTTGATATTGGTTATGAATTCCAAAATTAGATATTGGATTATATTTGTAAATTGTTTTTTCCCTCTGGGCATATTAGGTGATATTAGATTCAGAAGTTTCACTTTTATTTGATTATATAATGATTGAGGCTTTGATTGGGTCAGGTCAATAGGATGTTATATCCCGAACCCTTGGTGGGCAGGGAATCACAGAGAAAATATATGGCAGAGATTAGAGTTTAGAGTTTTAGAGCTGGAACCAGGGAAGTAAACACACAGAGGAGCAGAGCAGCCGAGCCTGGAGAAAATTGAGTCCTCAGGAAAGAGAAAGAGGTGGACACCTGATAGTCTACAGCTGGCATGTAGAGAGAGAGGGGCAGCTGAGCCAAGAGAAAAACAAACCCCAGGAAGAGAGGAACCCAGGAAGCCTGAACTTTTGTAGATGTTGGAAGCCATTTTGGTCCAACACATACCAATAGATTTTGGTGATGGAAGTAATTTATGCTTTATGGCCTGGCAACTGTAAGCTTCTACCCCAAATAAATATGCTTTATAAAAACCAACTGATTTCTGGTATTTTGCATCAGCACCCCTTTGACTAATACAGGGTCCAATTCACCATTCATCAAAGCAATAAGGCAGTGCATTTTTCAAAAATAACTCAAGAAATTTCACAGGCACTTGGAATAAATTGGAGTTTACATGCATCATGGAGACCCCAGACAACTGTAAAAACTGAAAATATGATTTGTACTATACATGGAAGTGTTTAGAAATTGTATAAAATTAAAAGGGTTAGACTTCAGTGTTGCCAAACTCCTGTGCATATAATCCAGGCCCCCCTCTGCCATGCATGGTGGTGATCCATTTGAGTTTTTTGCTAGATTAGTCACTATGACTCTTAAAACAATAAAAGTGTCTGCCACATATTCTGCTCATGCTCCTGAAATAGATAGAAATGCATTACTGCTTTGGACACCTGTGGCTCTGCCAGTTGGTGAAGGCTGGATATCACTAAATTTGTGATTCACATTTTCTCCAGACTCACAGTGCCAGAGGGCTCTATGCACCAAGCTGGGGGAAGACTGGAGCCTACCACCCTTTTCTTTCCAAAAACAACAGTGTTGCAGTGTGTTTGCTGTTTGAAGGATATACTAAGTGGAAAAATAATTGCTAGAGTAAAGTGAGTGTAACATGGCAGACACAATTGGCATTATGGAGTACTCCTATGGAGACACACCATGTATAGTATTGCAGACATGGAGTTTAGATATGTTAACTGCAGCTCAAATAGGAACTTGTGCATTGATTAATATTAAATGCTGTGCCTGGTGTATATTATATTACCTCTATAATGAATCATATGCAAAGTGATATTGAGCATGTTAAAAATCTTGGCAGACAACTCATTTTCTGAATGGTTTATGGACTTGCATATGAGAGGAAAAATAGCTCTACGTACTCCCTTTATTTTGCTTGCCATAGTATTTTCTTGTTAATGCCTATATTATCTTTGTCCAGAGTATCCTCTAAAATAATATAAAAATTTTATCTTAGTTGACCAGCAGGAAGTAACTACAAAAATGAGACATTCACACTTCTTCCTTTTATGAGAAATGCTCATAAAACTTCTTTTCTTAAGTATAAGAAGACAATACACATAAAAGAGGGGTTTGATTGAAAATGTACTTATTAAAATTTCTTCATTTAATCAGCTCTGAATTTTTTAATAACCTTCCCTCAAACTAATTGAGCTTGTTTTCTATTAATCTAATTTTAGAAATTTTCTCTTTTTACTAAATTCCCTGAAGGGTATTAACCAGACCTTCTCACTTCTGCTTACAGGAATAAGATAACATCTCAAACAAAACCAGAGAGAATGGCGTCATGAGCACCTTATGATGCAGTAAATCTGCAGCTTTACCCAGAAAAAAATAAAAGCTTGATATCCTTAAGCAGTCAGTTGAGAAGGGAGTCATGAAGACCTTCCCATTGACACCTGCAGAACAATATCTAAACTCTCATTTATTAGCTGCTGAAACCAAGGACACATTTGATTCACATGAGAAAATGCAGGACTGAGAAATTGCATGTTACCTCCTCCCAAGATCCCTGGAAGTATTATTTTTTTCTTTTTCACCTGTTTTTATTCTCACCCATCCCATTTTCTATTTTACCTATAAAAACCCTAGCTCCCACTCTCACTTAGGACTGGTTTGGGGAAGATTACTCCAGTTCTCTGCATGTGCACTCACAATAAAGCACCTTCTCACTGAGAGACACATTTTTTTGTTGTTTTACAAGATTGTTTGGACCCTTTTCTTGGAAATAACCATGCTTATGGTAACATAAACTGTTTTCTTGAAAGTAGGGCAAATGGGAGATTTTATGTTGTATATATGTCAACACATACATTTTTAAAGAAACATAGAAAGTTGTAACATGAAGGGTAAGCCCTAATGTAAGCTATGAACTATAGTTAATCATATAATAAAAATAATAACAGTTCATAAAATGTAACAAAGATATCACATCAATGAAAAATGTCAATAAAGTGTCAACTGGGGGGTAGGGGCTATAGGATGGGTGTGTTAATTGAGAACTCTGTACTTTCAAAATGATTGTTGTGTAACCCTACAACTGATCTAAAAAAAAGTCCTTTTCAGAATCATTTGTAGAAAATGCATACATAGTTTTTATTTTAGCCAAATGTGATCAATTTATTTCTATTTTTCTATACCTTGGTTCCTTCCCCTATAACTTTGTGCATTGAGATAATTTGATGTTCGTGATATACATATTCTTAGACCCTTAAAATTCTGCTTTGTATTCCATAAAAGAGAAAACAAATGTATCAGAATAAAGTCACCCTTTTTTGACATGTAGATACATTTCAGGTTTTTTTCTGTGACAGCTTTACACATACATCTCTCTACCCAAGTGTTTCCATTGGATTTCCCCAAACCCTTTTTCTTAAAAAAACAGAAATTGACTCGCAGTTCTGAAGACTGGAAATCTGAAAGCAATGTGTTGACATGGCCATACTTCCTTCAGATCTTTGGGAAGAAACTGTTGATGGCTTCTGGTGGTGGCTGGCCAGACATTCATGGCATTTTATGCCTCAGTTATCACATGACATTCTCACCTCTGTCTGACTGTGTCAAATGTCCTCCTCTCTTAGTGACATCAATCATATTGGATCAAGGATTTACCTTGCTTCATTTACATCTTTTTTAAAGAACCTTATTTCAAATTCACAAAAATGAAGGAACAGAAAAATGCAGCTCAAAAATTTATGGAAAATATTACTCATGAAATCTTCTTTTTCAGGCATTTTTATCTCTAATTACAATGATTACCTCAGTTTTTCAGAAAGATACACAAATGAACATAGATTTGCTACATGGCATAATGAACTCCTTATTAATGAATAAAAGGAGGAAGAGAAAATTCTTAATTGTTTAGGCATTAAACAATGCATTAACAATGCTTTTCTCAGCAGAAAAACAAATCCCATATATTTTTTTAAAATATATTTTTAAATATTTTTTATTTTTTTAATATATTTAGATTACACAAATGATGCCCAAAATATATAGGTATTCCCATATGCCCCACTCCCCACACATCCCACACCCTCCCACATGAATAACATCATTTATTAGTGTGGCACATTCATTGCAATTGATAAGTACATCCTGGAGCATTGGAGCATGGACCGTAGTTCACATTGTAGTTGACACTCTCTCCCACACAATTCTGCAGGCTATGGGAAGGTATACAATGGCCTATAACTGTCATTGTAATGCAATTCAGAACAATTCCCACGTCCCAGAAAAGCCTCTGCATTACACCTGTTCCCCCCCACCTCCAGAGCCCCAAGTGGCCACTGCCAATAAATGCTGTAATTTCTTCCATTGCTAGAATCACAAGTCTATAGTAGAACACCAGTAAGTCCACTTTATTCCATAGTTCATTCCTCAATCCTGAGGATTCTGGGTTGGTGATGACTACTCCACTTTTAATTGAGAAGGGGCTTTAATCCCACACAGCCAATGGATGGAACTCTGTTGCTTGCAGTTTTAGGCTCTCTTGTTTCCTTGATATGGTGGTTGTCGATCCTCACCTCCTTGTTAGTTGTCCTGGGTGAGTCTAATGAACTGGAGAGTAGGTATTGCAACTCTGCTGAGTCTCAGGGCCCAGCTGGAACATGGCCTGCCCAAAGATTCAAGCCTCTTGGATGTACACCTACCAACAACAGTACTAAGTATAGGTTCAAAGAGAAGGGAGAGATGAGCCATGTGTAGGGAAGCCATAACTGAGTTCGATTCTGTCACTCTCAGAAACACAAACTCCAAAGTAGGGCCCACTGGCAAGGCACCAAACTCCAGAGCTATCTGACCAGACCATAAGACCTGGGTGTCTGAAGAGCCCTCAGGAGCCCCAGTAATTGAGCTAGTATCCACTTTGGCAGTCTAAGGAATCCTGTTGAGATATGCATAAATGTTTCCTCTGGGATGACCTCCCAACACACTTTGAAGTATCTTAAACATATAAACACATTTGTCTTTACATTTTCTACCTTTTATTCAAGGTCTGTTTCCAGTTGCACCCATATATTTTTAAACTTTTTAATTTTTGTATTTTTCAAAACCTACTTAGATTATATAAATGGTACACAAAAAATATAGGCATTCCCATTTACCCCACTTCCCACACCTCCCACAACCTCCCACATAAACATCCTTCATTAGTGTGGCACATTTATTGCAATTGATAAACACATCATGGGGCTTTGCCGTTAAGCATGGACCATAGTTCACATTGTAGTCTACACTGTCTCCCACAGAGTTCTGCATATTACGTGATTATATAAAATGGACTATATCTGGCCTTGCAATGTCATTCAGGATGATTCCCAAGTCCTGAAAAAGTCCCCATATTAAAACTGCTTTTCCCTCTCCCTACCCCCAGAGCCTCCAGTGGCCACTGACTCCACACCAATGATGTAATTTCTTCCATTGCTAGAATCACAACATGTCTACAGTAGAATAACTGTAAGTCCACTCTAGTCCAGAGCTCTTCTCCCAATCCTGAGGATTCTGGGATGGTGATGTCCACTCTACCTCCAACTGAAAAAGGGCTTATATCCCATGGGAAAATGGATGGGACTATTCTGCCTGCATGAGCAGACTCTATCCATTCCCTGGAATGGCCATTGTCCATCATCATCTACTAGCCAATTATCCTGGGTGAGCCCAATGAGCTGTAGAGTAGGATTTGAAGCTCCACCAAAGTTCCAGGCCCAGCTGGCATTTGAACAGCGCAAAGACTTGAGTCTCTGGATGTACACCTACAAACACCTGCAACAAGTATAGGTATAAACTGAAGGGAGAGATGAGCCATGTGCAGGGAAGGCATAATTAAGTCCAAGTCTGTCACTCTGAGGGCCACAAAGACCAAAGTAGGTCTCACTGGCAAGGCACTAAGTTCCAGAGTTATCTGCCCTGAGCATAGGACCTGGGAGTCTGCAGAGCCCTCAGGAACCCTACAATTTGGGGTAGTATCCCCTTTCACAGTGTATGAGATCCTGCTGCTATGTGCGGAAGTGTTACCTCTAGGATGACTTCCAGACACACTTTGAAGTCTCTTAGCCATATAAACTCATTTGTCTTTACATTTTCCCCATTTTATTCAAGGTCTTTTTACAGTTGCACTGCTAGGGGAGCTTGGGAGCAATCCCTCATTGCGAGAGAGGCTCATCCCCAGAAGTCATGTCCCAAGCTGGGGGAAGGTAATGCATTCTTATGCTGAGTTTGGCTTAGATTGAGGCCACATTTGAGCAACAAGGAGACCCTCAGGAGGCAAACCTTAGGCACCCCAGAAAAATAGGCTAAGTTTCAATTTCAAGAGCAAAGATTCATAAGGCTAGTCATCAATTTCAAGGGCCCATCAGTGGATCATCCTCCTTCACCAATCACTGCCCCTGCACTTGGGGAACTGTTGCTGCTCCCTTAGAGAATGTGGCAGAGCTCTCCAGGATGGGAATTCAGTATTTCCTCATTTATTGTGTGAGTCTCCACCCACCATGATGATGCCCCATGAACATTTTTACATGCCTGATATGTATGCTCAGGTGAACTTCCTCCCATAAATGCCCCATCCCAGACACCTCACACCAACAATACTCCCCGACCCCAGTTGTAATCCTTCTGTGATCCAAAGCTTCTTCGAAGATGAAGCCATTACAATAGCTGCATAAAATTAATAGGAAAATGAAATAATAATGATAAGACTAAATATAAGAGATAAAATACACAAAAATTTTAAAACACTAAAAATAAAATAAAGAGTAGGATATTTAAAAAATGAAATATATTAAAAAAAATTTTTTTGACATTTTGCCTTTCATCACTGCAATATATGGTGTCCTGTCTGTACCATGGCACCTTGCCCCACTCATTTCCCAGAGTCTCACTATTTTTCATTTTGTTTTCAAAGAAGCTTTAGGTTACAGCAAAGTCACACACGGAATACAGGAGACTCTCATGTAATTAATATCTTACCCCTTTCCACCTCCCTCATATTAATATCTTTTTACGTGTGGATGGTAGCTTTGTTACAACTGGTATAGAAATAGTGAAACAGAGCTACTATACATGGTCAGTGGTTTACAGTATGGTTTATACTTTAAACTGAACACTTTTACAAATTTTGACATTTTCTATGTCCTGTGTCCATCACATACCTGCAAATCCCCAGTGTTCACCTGGTGCCTTTCCCAACGATCCCCCCAGTACCATGGACCTTCTAACCCACCCTTTGCAATCTGCCCACCTGCCAACCCTGCACCACCCAGCCCAATATTGTCACTACCCTCCTGTCCTATACTTTCAATATGCAACTACACACTTTCACCTTACCATAGATTACGTCCATATAGGTGATGGCTCAAAAACTTCTCCTTTCTTTCTAATTCTTATAAATCTATCTTCCAGACAATATATCTCTGAATCTGCTCAATTTCCTTAATTCATATCGGTGAGATCATGTACTGTTCATTCTTCAATGCATGGCTTGCTTCACTCAACATAAGGTCCTCAAGATTCATCCATGTTATCCCATGTGTTAGTACTTTATTCATTCTTACAGCTGAGTAATATTTCATTGTATGTATGTACCACATTTTGTTTATCCATTCATCTGTTGGTGGGCACCTGGGTTGATTCCAACTTTTGGCAATAGTGAATAATGCCCCTATGAACATTGGTGTGCATATATCTGTTCATGTCTTTGCTTTCAGATCTTCTGAGTATATACCCAGCAGTGGAATTGCTGGATAGAATGGAAGTTTTATAGTTAGTTTTTTGAGGAATCCCCAAACTGTCCTCCACTATGGCTGGACCATTCCACATTCCTACCAGCAATGGATGAGGGTTCCCATTCATCCACATCAACTCCACTTTTTGTCCACTATTTTTTAAAAGGTACCATTCTAATGGGTGTAAGATGGTATCCCATTGAAGTTTGGATTTGCATTTCTCTAATATCCAGCGATGCTGAATATCTTTTCATATGCTTTTTAACCATTTGTATTTCTTCCTTGGAGAAGTGTCTTTTCAGGTCACTTGCCCATTTTTTAAGTGGGTTGTTTCTCTTTTTATATTATAGGTGTAGGATTTCTTTATATAAGCAGGATATTAGACACCTATCAGATATATGGCTGCCAAATATTTTCTCCCATTGAGTAGACTGCCACTTTACTTTCTTGATAACATCCTTTAAGGTCAAAAGTTTTTAATTTTAAGGAGATTCCATTTTTCTCTTTTTTTTTTTTTCACTGCTCATGCTTTGGGTGTGAAGTTCATGAAACCATTATCTATTACAAGGTCCTGTAGATGATTCCCTACATTATCTTCCTAGGTCTTTATAGTCTTGGTCCTTATAATTAGATCTTTGATTCATCTTCAGTTGATTTTATTATAAGGTGTGAGATTGTACTCCTCTCTCATTCTTTTCGCTATGGGTATCCTGTTCTCCAAGGACCATTCTTTGAAGAGGCCATTCTGTCCCAACTGAGTGGGCTTGGTGGCCTTGTCAAATATCAGATGACTGTATATGTGAAGATCTATATCAGAGCTCTCAATTGGTTCCATTGACCACTATGCTTATCCTTGTACCAATGCCATGCAGTTTTGACCACTGTAGCTTTGTAGTATGTTCTAAAGTCAGGTAGTGTGATACCTCCAATTCCATTTCTCTTTTTCATTACATCCTTGGTTATTCAAGGCCTCTTACCCTTCCAAATAAATACTGTAGTTTGTTTTCCCAATTCATTATAAAATGCTGTGTTGATTTTTATTGGGATTGTATTAAATATCTAGATTATTTTGGGTAACATAGACACTTTAATAATATTTAGTCTTCCTACCAATGAACAGGGAATATTCTTTTATTAAGCCTTCTTTGACTTCTTTTAACAGGGTTATGTAGTTTTCTGTACATAAGTCCTTTACGTCTTTAGTTAATTTTATTCCCAGGTATTTGATTCTATTAGTTACTATTGTAAATGGTATTTGTTTCTTGATTTCCTCCTCATTTTGCCCATTATTAGTAAACAGAAATGTTACTGATTTTTGAGTATTGATCTTATAGCCTGTGACTTTACTGAACTCATTTATAAGTTCTTGAACTTTCTTGTAGATTTCTCAGGGCTTTTCAGGTATAGGATTATGTCATCTGCAAATAGTGAAATTTTTACTTCTTCTTTCCAATTGGGATGCCTTTTATGTCTTTTCTTGCCTCAGTGCTCAAGCAAGTGCTTTTAACACAATGTTAAATAGGTTTGATTATAGCATGCATCCTTGTCTCTTTCCTGATCTTAGAGGGAAATCTTTTAGGATTTCACCATTGAAGATGATGTTAGCTCTGGCCTTTTCATTATATGCTTCATCATGTTCAGAAAGTTTCCTTCTATTCCTATCTTTTGCAGTGTTTTTATCAGGAAAGGGTGCTATATTTTGTCAAATGCTTTTTCTGCATCGCTAGAGATGGTCATGTGATTTTTTTCTTTCAATATGTTTATGTGGTGTGTTACATTGATTGATTTTTTTACATTGAACTATCCTTCCTAACTGGGATGAAACCCACTTGGTCATGGTGTATAACTCATTTAATATGTTGTTGAATGCAATTAACAAGTATTTTGTTGAGGATTTGTTCATCTAGGTTCATTCGAGAGTTTGGTCTGTAATTTTCATTTATTGTGGCATCTTTAGATTGGTATTAAGGTAATGTTGGCATCATAGAATGAGTTAGGTAATTTTACTTCTACTTCTTTATTTTGGAAGAGCTAAAGCAGAAGTGGTGTTAGTTCTTTCCGGAATGTTTGGTAGAATTCACCTGTGAAGCCATCATGTCATGGGCTCTTCTTAGTTGGGAGGTTTTTGATGACTGATTCTATGTCTTTACTTGTAATTGGACTGTTGAGTTCATTTATTTCTTCCTTCATCAATGTAGGCTGCTTGTGACTTTCTAGGAATTTTTCCATTTCCTCTAAATTATCATTTTTGTTGGCATATAATTTTTCAAATTATTCTCTTATGAAACTCTTGATTTCTGTGGGGTCAGTGGTGATACCCCCTTCCTCATTTCTTATTTTGTGTATTTGCATCTGCTCTCTCTTTTTTTTTGTTAGTCTGGCTAAGGAATTGTCAATTTTATTGATCTTCTTGAAGATCCAGGTTTTGGTTTTTTAATTTTTTCTAGTGATTTCTTAATTTCTATTTCATTTAATTCTGCTCTAATCTTTGTTATTTCCTTCTTTCTACTTCCTTTGGGGCTAGTTTATTGTTGCTTTTCCAATTCCTCCAGGTGTTCATTTAGTTCTTCAATTTTAGCTCTTTCTTCTTTTTTGATATATGAGTTTATGGTTATGAATTTCCCATTCAGTACATCTTTTGCTGCATCCCATAGGTTTTGATATGTTGTGTTGTTGTTTTCATTCATTTCAAGGTAGTTACTTATTTCTTTTGAGATTTCCCACTTGACCCACTATTTGTCTAAGAATGTGTTATTTAACTTCCATATCTTTGTGCCTAAGCTGGTTCTCTGGCCCTTACTGATTTCTAAATTCATTCCATATGATCAGAGAAATTATTTTGTATAATCTCAATCTTTCTGAATTCATTGAGAGTTGTTCTGTGGCCTAGCATGTGGTCTCTCTTGGAGTATCATCTATGTGCACTCGAGAAGAATGTATATCACACTGTATTTTGGTGTAGTGTTCTGTATATGTCTATTAGGTCCAGATCTTCTAATGTATTTTTCAGAGTTTTTGTTTCTTTATTGATTCTCTGCTGAGATGTTCTGTCTAATGGTGACAATAGTGTAATAAAGTCCCCCACTATAATTGTAGAGGCATCTCTTTTCTCTACATATTCTCATGTATTTTGAGGCACCCTGATTAGGTTCATAAGTGTTTATGATATTTCTTTCTTCTTGAAAGATTATCCCTTTTACTAATATTTACTGTCCATCTTTGTCTCCTACAATAGTTTTGCATTTAAAGTCTGCTTTTCCAATATTAGTATAGCTACTGCTGTCCTTTTTTTGTTATTTTTTGCTTGTAAAATTGTTTTCCAAGAATTAACTTTCAGTCTATTTGAATCCCTGGGTCTATGGTGAGTTTCTTGTACACAATTTATAGATGGGTCATATTCCCTTATCCATCCTGCCAAGCTTTGTCTCTTGCATGGTGGGTTTAATCCATTAAAGTTTAGTGTTATTACTCTCAAGGAATTTCTTACATTAGCCATATTTTATTTGGGTTTATGTATGTCATATGTTGTTTTTATTTTCTTTTTGTCTTTTTAATTGTTCTTGCACTCTCCTCTAACCCTCTCTCTCCTCTTTTTTCCTTTTATCCTGCCGGACATCCTTTAGTATTTATGGAAGGCAGGTTTCTTATTGGCATACTCTCTTACTTTCTGTTTAACTGTGAATATTTTGAGCTCTCCATCATTTTTGAATGCCTGCTATCCTGGATAGAGAACTATTGGCTGGAATTTTTTTGCTTTTAGTACCTTGACTATGTCATACCACTACTTTCTTGCCTCCATGGTTTCAGATGAAAAATCAGCACTTAATCTTATTGAGCTTCCCTTGTATGTGATAGTTCTCTTTTCTCTTGCTAATTTGTCTTGAGCATTGAATGTTTTAACAAGGATATATCTTGGAGTAGGTCTGTTGGGATTTATACTGTCTGGAGTGTGCTGTGCTTCCTGGACATGTACATCCATCTACTTCAATACAGTTGGGAAGTTTTAAGCCATTAGTTTCTTCAACACTCCTTCTGTTTCCTTTCCTTTCTCTTCTCCTTCTGGGGTGCTTATAATGCATATGTTGGTGTGTTTTGTTTTGACATTAAAATCCCTAAGTCCCTGGTGGATTTTATATATATTATCTATTTTCTCTACCTTTTGTTGGTTTCAGATGTACTATCTTCCACATCACTAATTCTTTCTTCTGCTTGTTCAAATCTGTTTTTATGTGATTCCAGTGTCTTTTTGATTTCTTGGATTTTGCCATTCATCACCATCATATCTGTTATATTTTTATGTATGTTTATAATTTCTTTAATATGTACTCCCAGTGTCTTCTTAATATCCTTAATTTCTTCCTTCACTTCATTAGGTTAGTCCATGATGTTTGTTTGGACAGCTTTGATTAGTTGTTCGGTGGTCTGCATCTCTTCTTGGTTTTTAATTTGTTCATTGGACTGGTCCATGTCTTCCTGTTTCTTAGTATGATTTGTAATTTTTGTTGCCCTCTTGTTATCTGTTTATCTTGATGCATGTATTCAGTTGATTCACTTCTTTCTCTGCTCTAGAGTTTTATTTAGCTGCTGGGTTTTTTTGTGTGTGTTAAGTTTTCTCTTTGACAGTTTGTTCTTCTTGTTTTATTTCCTTGCTGTGTTCTATGTTCCCTTGAAGGAAAAAGATTAGCATCAGGGAAAGAAAAAGAGGTAAAAAAAAAAAGAAAGAAAGAAAGAAAGAAAAAAGATAATATTAATAATAATAATAAAAGTTAGAAAAGGGGCCACCTAAGACTTAGTAAAATGAATATTTAACTCATGTAAGCAGTGTAGAGTAATAGGAATAAAAAAGTGGAGTGCCTACAATGAAATGGGCAAGCAAATAGAGAAAAATATATAGAATGATTTAAAAGGCCAGATTGATGATGAGAGCAAGAAAGAGAAAAGAAAGGACAGAAAGAAAAAAAGTTAATAATAAAAAAAGAAAACCAAACAGACAAGATAGAAATTGAAACCAGAAAACTTGAGGACTAAATAAAGAAAGGTGGAATGCAAGAACCACAACAGAAAACAGAAGATACAAAGTTAAGGGAAGGAAAATAGATAGCATGGGTAGACAAAATCAATATACTTAGAAAATGGTAAATCAAGGAAGAAGCACAGAAAAGAAGAAACAAGTTAGCAGGACCTAATTTTTAGAAAAGGGGCAAGGAAAGAGGAAAGAAAAACAAGAAACAATAAAACGAAACAAACACACAAGCAAGCAGTCAGACAAAGCTATAGAAGGACAGCATTCCTTCTTGGGCCCCTTTGGAGCTTCTCAGCCTGCCTGTGTTAATCAATCAATTACCCTGTAGGCTTCTTTCTGCAGATTTTGAAGTGGCTTTTAGTGCGTAAACTAAGTTAATTTTTTTTTTTTTGGAAGATAAGTCACCGAAAAGAAGCTAGTACAAAAATAATGTCTATGTGTTCCCTCTCTTAGAGCATGAGCTGGATGTTAGATATCTCAGTGGATCACTACACTTAGACAAGCCATAAATTGAAATGGGATCTTATATATTCAAGGTGGAAATCCTCCACTGAGTTACCTTTCTAATTGGGTCAGTAAGCTCTTCAAAAAGCTATTCAGTCACTTTTCCTCGGGCAGGTTTGACTTTCCTAGGGCAGGAGGATTCAGCAGTCTGTGTGAGTAGATGCCTCCTCCTGGTCAGATTGAGTTCCCTTTTGAAATTCAAATGGGACCCTGTGACTGAGTTCACCAAAGGGAAATGATTCTCAACCCACTTCTAGACCACCTACTCCTTGCAGGGAACCCTAAATAGGCTCTTGGAAACTTCTTAATTGCTTCCCACTGTCTGACTCCCTTAGGGGAATTAAAATTCTGAGAGTCCTCAGTGGGTAACTACTAAATTGGCTGTCTCTGCCCTCTCTCAGGCCAAGCTTCTGTATCACAGGGCAGTTAGGTAAATCAGGTTTCCTCAGCAGATTCACCTCTCCCCTCTGCTTGGTGCCACCTTGAGCCTGCTGGTGTGCTCCCCAAAGTGCAAAGGGGGTCCAGGCACCCAAACTCACAAAAAGGAAACCCCTCCCCACCCCTTGCCAGAACCCTCCCACTCTTCCTCTCTCTGGGAGTCAGGGCTTACCCTGGCACTTTGCCCTGAGGGTGGGGCTTAGCTCTCCATGGTTTCCTAGCACAGAGCTAAAAACACATGGTTTTATCTGGAGCAATCTATCTCCCTGTCTAGCTCCTTCCAGGTCGATGCCCCAAAATCTACCACTCCATGGGCTCCCAGAACAGCTCACTCAGGCAAGATCCTGTCCCCAATCAGCCACCTATTGTGAGAGAGATGGTGAGGGCCCACTTAAATTGATGCCATCTTGCCTCTCCCTCCATATTTTTTTACTTTAGAATTAATATAGTACCAACATTTCTTTTGCTACAAAACATTACAATGGTGTTGTCAACTATATTACATAAATTACATTAGTTATTTTTACCATGTATCACCACATTCATAAACCCCTGTAGGAGAACATTCGTGTAATTATATTATTAACCACAATCTTCAACTACTTCCAAAATCATTTCTAGACATTCCAATATTATCCTCCAGGTATCCTTCAAATAACAATCTTAATAGATGAGTCATTTCATCCACAATCACATCCATATATCAACAGTGCTTGTTATATTCATTATAATGTGTTATCATCAATTCCAACCATTACCACACATTTACATTTGACTTTATTTTACATTCTACTTACACCTAGCATTTTCACCCCTTCTTATCCCATATTCCATCTCCCACCAACCTACCTTTCATAATTCAACTCCATAAGTCTACTCATTGTATTTAGTCATATCAGGGAGACATTACAGTATTTGTCATTTTGTGATTGGTTTATTTCACTGAACATAATATGCACAATGTTCCTCCATGTTGTCATATGCTTACACAATTGATTTCTTCTTACAGTTGTATAATATTCCATCATATGAATATAGCACATATTTTTAATCCATTAATTCGTTGATGGACTGTTAGTTTTTTTCCATCTTTTAACAATTGTGAATAATGTCACTATGAACATTGGTGAGCAAATATCTGTTCTTGTCCTTGCTGTCAGTTCTTTTCAATATATTCTTAGTAATGGGATTGCTGGATAGTATGACAGTTCTATATTTCTTTTCCTGAGGAACACCATATTGTATACTATTTAACCCTCCCAACAATAGGAAAGGAGTGTTTCTATTTCTCCAAATCCTCTCCAGCACTTGTAATTTTCTGTTCTTTTAATAGTGGTCATTCTGTATGGTGTGAAAAGATATCTTATTGTAGTTTGTATCTGCATTTCCCTAATAGCTGGTGGTGGTGTTACTATTTTCATCCATCTTTTGTTCATTTCTATTTTGACTTCAGAAAAATGTGTGTTTAATTCCTTGCCCAGTTATAATAAGGTTGCTTGTCATTTTGCAATTAAGTTCTGTGATGAAGATCAATTCCTTATAAGATATATGATTAATAAGTTTTTCCCAT
This sequence comes from Cabassous unicinctus, assembly GCA_029593785.1. NCBI lineage: Eukaryota > Metazoa > Chordata > Mammalia > Cingulata > Chlamyphoridae > Cabassous > Cabassous unicinctus. The sequence continues at coordinate 23,856 of JAQZBX010026812.1, forward strand.
TGATTATGCTTTTTCCTTTCCTGACAAAGACTTTTGAAGGAACAAAAGTGTTTAATTTTGAGGCTGTCCCATTTATCTGTTTTATTTTCTTTTGTTGCTTATGATTTGAGTGTAAGATCCAATAAACCACAACCAACCACATGATCTTGAAGATGTTTTCCTACATTTTCTTCTATGAGTTTTATGGTTCTAGATTTTATATTTTGGATCTTCAATCAATTTTAATTAATTTTTGAATAAGGTCTCAGATTAAGGTTCTTTCTTTCCCTTTGATATGGTTATCCAGTTTTCCCAGCACCATTTCTTGACCCAGCTGTGTGCCTTTGAAAGCCTTGTCAAAGATTGCTTGGCCATACATGTGATGGTCTATTTCTGGACTCTTATTATTCCATTGGTCAATCTATCTTTATGCCAGTACCATGCTGCTTTTACTAATGTAGCTAAGTCATGTGCTTTAAAATCTGGCAATGAGAGTCCATCAAACCTCGTTCTTCATTTTAAAGATATTTTTGGCTATCCAGGGGCCCTTACCCATTCAGATAAATTTGATAATTTACTTTTCCAATACTACAAAGAATGGTCTTGGAATTTTTATACAGATTGTGTTAAATATGTATTTCATTTTTGGTAGAATTGTTATCTTAATGATATTTAGTCTTTCAACCCATGAACACAGAATATGCTTACGTTGATTTAGATCACCATTGGCATGATTTATCATTTTCTGAATACAGTTGTTCTCTATCCTTGGCTTAATTTATTCCTAAATATGTGGTTCTTTTAGTCACTATTGTAAATGTAATTTTTATTTTGACGTCCTCTTCAGATTGCTCATTTGTAGTTTTGGCAATTTGAGATTATTTATGAGCCCCCCAAAAAGAGAAGGGTTGTGTTTTTAAAGTGGTCTGTTCCTCTGGGTGATTCCCCTTGATTGTATTAAATTCAAAGGTTTTAAGTTTACTTGATTAAACCAATTTAGGGCCTTTGATTTGACCATGTCAGTAAAGTGTGACTTATGTTAAGTTCCCACCCTTTTGGTGGGCTGATATAAATGAGCACTCACTCAAGAAGACACATAGAAGAGAGAGAGCTCCATAGATGCCAGAGGAGAGAAGGCTCAAACAGGTAAAGACTGGGGAGAGATGAGCCATTCACCTAATAGTTTGCAGCTGAAGAGAAAAGAGCAGCTGAGTAGGTGATAAGGTGTGGAAGGAAATGAGCCCAATGTCAGACTGATATAGGAATCCCTGAGAGATGAGCCCTATGCCAGCCTACAGCTGAGATCAGAGAAAGGTGGGCCCACTGAGTCTTAAGTGCAGGGGTTCTTAACCTTTTTTGTTCCACAGACCCCTTTACCAGTCAGGTGAAATGAATACTACTGTAATTTATTTATTGCATACATTCATAAGTGAAGGAAATGCTAGATTTCCATTAGAGGTCAGAGAAAATAAAGATAATAAGATGCATTTTTCTTCAATTTAAACTCACAGATCCCCTGAAATCACTCCACAGGACCCTAGGGGGTCTGTTGATTAAGAACCCCTGCTTAAGAGGAAGAAGGAAGGAGAGATTGGGCAGAGATTGCCTGCCATCTTGCTTCAACACATGGCAACTCACTTTGGTGAGAAGGCATCCTTTAGTTGGACTCTTCAGGGCCATGAATGTGTAACCTTTTGCCCCTCAAAAATACTCTTTATAAAGTCAACATATTTCTGATAGTTGTCATCAGCACTCCTTTGGCTGACTAATACTGTAGTGTATGAATTGCTCTTGATTCTTGCATAATAATCTTGTATGCCACCACTTTGCTAAAATTATCTATAATAGTTTTCTTGTGGATTTTTCATGATTTTCTAATTATAAAATCTTATCATCTGTGGATAATGAAAGTTTTAATTTTTCCTCTCTTATTTGGGTGAATTTTGTTTCTTTTTCTCCCTTATCACTCTAGCTAGAACTTTGAGCACAATTTTGAATAACAATGAGGAAACAGAGCATCATAATATTCCTTATCTCAGTGGGAAGCTTTCAGTCTTTCAACATTGAAAAAAATGTTAGCTGTGGGTTTTTCATATATACAATTTATCATATAGAGTGTGTTTCCTTCTATTCCTAACTTTTATAGTGTTTTTATCAAGAAAGTGCTTTGCAGTTTTAGAAATTCCTTTTTTATCAGTTGAAATGATTATGTGATTTTTCTTCACCAAAATTTTAATATGGTGTATTACACTGATTAATTTTTAATTTTGAACTACCATAGATAACTGGAAAATCTCCACTTGATCATGTGGTTTAATTTTTTTTATGTATTTTTATATTCATTAGCAAGTGTTCTGTTCAGGATTTTGCATCTTTGTACATTAAAGAAATTGGTCTGTAATTTTATTTTTTATATTATCTTGATTTGGCTTGGTTTTAGGGTGATTTTAGCTTCATAGAATGGATTTAGTTGCTTTCCTTCCTGTTCAATTTTTTGGATGACTTTGAGCAAGATATGTATTAGCTCTTCTTTAAATGTTTGATATAATTCACATGTAAGTCCATCTGGTCGTGGACTTTACATTGTTGGTAGGGTTTTGGATGACTGTTTTGATTTCTTTACTTGTGGTTGGTTTATTGTTGTCTTCTTTTTCTTTTAGGGTCAGTGTGGTTTGTTCATGCGTTTCCAGAAATTTGGCTACTTCATCAGCATTGACTAGTTTGTTGGCATACAGTTTTTCATAATATCCTCTTTTGATCTATTTTATTCCTGCTAGGTGAGTAGTAATGTTATCCTTTTCATTTCTGATTTTATTCATTTGCATCTTCTCTATTTTCTTTGTAAGAAACAGGCTTTGTTAGAAACAAACTTGTGGTTAATCACTATCTTTGATTTTCTCAAAGAATGAGCTTCTAGTTCTGTAGGTTTTCTCTATTACTTTTTATTCTCCATTTTGTTAATTTTTACCCTGATTATTATTTGTTTCCTTCTTACTTTGGGGTTGATTTTATTTTATTTTTTAATTCAAGTGTGCAGTTAGGTCTTTGATTTCAGCTTTTCCTTCTTTTTTAAAATATAAGCATTGAGGGCTATATAATTCCCTCTCAGCACTGCCTTTGTTAAATACACTAAGGTTTGTTATGTTGTGTTCACAATTTCATTTGTCTTTAGGTATTTATGATTTCTCTTTCAATTTCCTCTTTAACCTACTGATTATTTAAGAGTGAATTGTTGGGAAGCGGGTGTGGCTCAATGGATAGAGCTCCCATTTACCATATAGGAGGCCCCGGGTTCGCTTCCCGGGGCCTCCTTTTAAGGGCAGGCTGGCCCGCGTGGCATCGTGGGCTGATGCAGCAAGACCTCACAGCAAGGGGGAGATAAGCAGACACAGAAAAAACACACAGCAAATGGACACAGCAAACACAAGCAGCAAGGGGGTGATAAATAAATAAATAAATAAATTTTTAAAAAAAAAGAGTGAATTGTTTATCAAAAATCAACTGAGGATTGTGGAAACATGGCCCATGGGTTAGGCAGATAAGGCTTAGCTCTCACTAAAACAAAAAAGAAAAAGGCAGAGGCTGCCTTGGGGACCTGCTTTGGGGCACAGCAAACCAGGACACTGCTTAACAAATCCCAGAGGAATGAGGGTCAGAAAGATGAAGCCCAAACAAGTAATCATGAGTTATTAAAACTCCCAGCTGCCAGAACGGGCTCTTGTCCCCTGCCACTGAGATATTAAGTGAGGGTTAAACCCCTGGCCAATTGCATCTAACTGAGAGGAGAGCAGAAATCTTCCTCAATGGGAAGGTCCTCTGAGTCATCTAGGAGATAGGGAAGGCAGGAATAATTGTGGGTTGCTTACATCAGTCCTGGAAGAGGCACAAATATCTGGCCTTCAGAGTGGACAGACTAGGTGGAGCCCCTGGCCCCATGCTCCAAACAAGAGTGTGACAGCAGATTCCCTGTGAGGAAGAGGGTCCTGGGAGGGTGGAGTGTAATTTCTTTGCAGTGTGTTTAGCCAGCTGGGTGCCCCCCTTGAATATCAGAAGGGACCTTAACTCAACAGGGATAGTGGGGGATCTCCTCAGTCAGGTGATCATGCCGAGCCATGTAGGTAAAGAGAGGAATTACATCAGAGAGGAGGCAGAGACAGGCTGCTGATCAGCACCACTACTGCTGACTGCAGGGAATCTAACCTGCCGGAGGGAGAGGGGCAGATAGACATCTGAAAGGCTACCTAGCCCAAGGAGTCAGAATGGCTCAGTGGAAGAATTCCTGCCTAACATATATGAGGTCCCTGGTTCAATTCCTGGCTATTCCTTGAGAAGAGATAAACCAGGTTATCAGGCATCCAGCTAAAACTTTATGACAGGGAGCATATAGACATTTTCTTTTTATTAGTTTTTCTGGCTGTCTCTCTCTCTCTTTTTTTTTAATTCCTTTTCTTTTATTTCCCTTATTTTACTCACTAAAATGCAGTCCAAAACCTGAAGAGGGTAGGCTGCACAGTGAATGATTGAGGAAAACCAGCAACCTGAGAAGATCATTAGGGCCTGTAACCGTTGGGCAATTTGATGTAATTATGAATTCCAAAAATATAATTGGATCATGCCTGTAATCTAATCTGTTAATCTGGGCATGATTGAATTATGATTAGGGCGTTGACTGGGCCATGTCAGTCAGTAGGGTGGTGAGCCCCACCCCCTGGTGGGTGGGGAATTGAATGTAAAAGGCAAGGCAAAGAACAGAGGAGAAGCAGTCTTTTGAGAAGCAGTCTTTTGAGAAGCAGTTTTGATGTTGGAAAGAAGGCCCCAGGAGAAGAGAAGAGAGCCGTTCGCCTGATCGCCTACAGCTGACCTTGTGGAGGAAACAGGAGCTAAGCCCGGAG